>VTPC01090306.1:190807-208320 GCA_011009095.1 Ignelater luminosus
CATTTGCCAAATGGAGAAAGAATTCGCAGAAATTGGTTGATATACTCACCAAGTTCGAACAGCGTATATTGTTATTACTGCACGGTATTTCGATTTTCATCAAGTGATGCGTCCACATCTGCATTAGCAAAATCTGGATTTTCTGACTGGAAGCACTTGGGTAGTAGATTAAAAGATCATGAAATATCAAGTGCTCATAGTAAAGCTACAGTGCAACTGCTTGAACTACAAAAGCGACTTCTTAAGGCAAAGGCAATCGATCATTTACATCAAATACAAATTAATGCGAAAAAGGAACACTGGAGTGGTGTATTAAAAAGAATTATTGCTTGTATTCAGTTCCTGGCAAAACACAACGACGCATTGAGAGGTTCTGATTGTACACTGAACACCAAAAATAATGGAAAATTTTTAGGGTTAATTGAAATGATAGCACAATTTGACACGTTAATGGCATAATTGTTAAGAAACAAATTTCAGATCATTACTTGGAGACTTCCATTCAGAATGAGTTAATTAATCTTTTAGGCAGTAAACTTCGCAACGAAATAAAATTACGAGTCAAGACAAGTAAATATTTTTCAATGTTGTTAGATGGTACCCCTGATAATGGTCATGATGAACAATTGACTTTAATTTTACGTATTGTATATTTCGTTACGTTTGTGCATATAACTAGCAAAACAGGTCTTTCTTTGACCAATGAACTGAAACATCAGATTAACATCTCAACGATTGTCGTGGGCAAGCCTATAATAATGCTGCAAGAATACTGCAGGAATATCCTAAAGCATATTTTGTGCCCTGCTCAGCCCATAGCCTGAATTTATTAGTCAGCGACATGGCTTCGTCAGTTCCATTGGAAATGACGTTTTTTGGAGTCATTCAACGCCTTTATACGATATTTGTAGCATCAATAGAGAGATGGAGAATTCTGACTTCATACGTTAAGAATTTTACTGAGACTCTCTGGGAATGTTACGTATCTTCCGTAAAAGCAATAATATTTCAACTGAGATCTATCCACGACGCACTAGAAAAGGTCATAGAAACAACAAAAGATCCAGCTATGAAGAGCGAAGCACTTTCACTTGCTGAAAATGAGTTCAGTCTTGAGTTTACTTTGTCGGCTGTAATTTGGTATAACTTATTATCTGCAGTTAATAAAGTTAGCAAAAGCATGCAGAAAGAAAACGCCAACATCGCTACAATAATGCAGCTATTGAAGGGGCTCAAAGAATATCTACAGTCATATAGAGAAGATGGGTTTCAAAAGCAAAAGAGACTGCAAAGCAGACTTGTGCTGAGAATGATATTCCAATTGAATTTAAACATAAGCGGAGGCGAAAGTACCGAAAACTTCATCTTTATGAAGGAAAAGGAAGTAGTTCAGGCGATCCCGAAGAAGCGCGAGCTAAGGACGGCTCTGCTCTTACATTCTAAGCAGCATATTTAATGCAAAGATTTTCTTAATTTGTTTCTACGATAAAATATATTTTATAAACGTGACTGACTGCAAGTCCACCACCTTAACCTCTAACCTGAAAACTAAGTCTTTTCTGCCTGGGTGTTTTAGCTCAAAGGTTCCACTTTTATTATTTCAGAAACTTGTATCTTTCACCACTTCTCGTTCGTTACGGTGCATCCCAGTTAAAGTCATGAAATTGTTAATAGCTGACAAAAAAGGTTAACAAAGAAGAAGACAATATCAAATATTGGGAATCCAAATGAATAGAAGTGGCAACACCAAAAGGAGATTCAATGTTAACGGAAATATCGAAGAGTGTGACATGTATGGAAAATAATGAAATGAGCTAAACCCAGAATTTTATAAAGACGAAAGGCATATTACGAAGAATTGCCAGTGAGAAAAAACGTAACTCATGAAATCATTATGATTTATGAAGTCAGAAATGTAGAAATAACATTTACAGTAACTACAAGTAGTTTTGTTAAATAAAGAATACTAGATCTCCAGGTTATCTTATCTTGGTATACCATGTAGTACCAATCAGGGATGGATGTCAAAAGTTATGAGAAGAATAAGCATCAAAAGACCTCAAAAATTATAGGGTACTAAGTGAACTCTTACTTTTCATAGCCTATTTGGGAATATTTTGCAGTAAAAGTTACAAAAGCTATATTAGGCATTTATGTGAAGAAAAAGTAGGTTTACATCTGAAAGATAATGACAGATAAGTTGTTGATACGATCAAAGTAATTTCTAGTATCAAAATGGAAATTCTAATAATGCTTTAATGATTCTAATTGCAGAAAACTCATACCACTTGGAATTTATAATGTAAGGACTGTATAGAGTACGAAATATGGAGACCATAAATTTGCTATAATCTAATGACAACGTGGATATCTATCAAGTCGCCGAAATAATGTAAATACTGAAAAGATTAGAGAAAAGCTAAACAAGCTAGAGAGATAACTCTCTATGGTGATTCAAGAGTATTCCAGACAAGACTAGAAAACCAAAGAGTAAAGCATGTTAAAAATTGAGATAAAAAATTAAATCAATTTAAGCATTTACTTTGAATTCCTAACAATAAACAGGTCAAAGAATTATTTGAAGGCAAATCTCAAGGTAAAGAAAGGTAAAGAATCCTGATATGACTGTATAAGGAAGGCTATAATGAAAACGATTTACATGATTTATAAAATAAAAACTTCACAAACGTTTGCTTAAATTACAATAATAAAGCTTTTTTGCTCGTTTTGCTCATAATCACATAATTATGAACTCTGAACTACTTTGTGCAATTTCGATTTAATGGCCAAATCGATCAACTAGAGCTTATGTTATTTTGGAACTAAATAGAATTTGCTTGACTGCTTAGAAAAATAGCAATCAACTGCCATCTCTATCAACGTAAACTCTATTCCAGAGTTCGCTTGCAATGTAATCGTGTAATGTCCCAGTGGAAAGACTTTTTGTCTCGATACTGTATAGGAAAGTTACTGTTACATACTTCACTCAATTGAGTACTGAAGTAGTGCCGCACAAAATTGATAGAGAGAGCCTGACTGGCTCATGTTGTACACTTCATCTTTCCAGAATCCCAGTCTCCTGATATTTAGAGCAAAAGCAAATCTAAAGGACTAGTTAGCTAACTTAAGTCAGAGACATAACTTGACAATTTTGGATTTGATCGATTTGAAAATAGTCAGTTTTGCACATCATCATGTACTCTACCTTTGGGAGCTATGATTACATCACTTTGAATTGCGTTGAAAGTTGTTTTCGGATGTTTTGATTCATTCACCACTTTTCCCATTTGCCTTTCCAGTTACAAGGACAAAGGTAAGCTTTTGGTGGCTTCAACTACTTACTGGTTGCTTCAAACTCCATACAAGCGTACCATGCTTAACTATAAGTTCAATGAAAGCGTTTCTGTGCAACAGAAATTTCAGTTTGTGCACAGACTTCTTGAATCTTTCACAGCAGATAGATAGATAATGAAGCCTTCATCACATTAATGAAGTATATTGAAGTTCTTATCATACCTTCTGCTCAGAAAGATCGGTTAAAGTAAGTAACGCATTTATTAAGCTCCATGGCTTGGCTGCTTGTATCACAATATACTAATACTTCCAACTTCCTCTTCCAAAGAGCAAAACCGGCTGAAAAATTATTCTCAAAGTCATTGCTGGTTTAACAGTTACTGGCGGCTATTGGGGTGAAGCAAGTGAAGCGCCGATTTACCTATTTTTTTCTTTCAATAATTTCTAATATTTAATTACTTAAGTATTTCCGTTTCTTAGTGTAAAACAGGAAAATCTTTAATAAAATTAGTCACGAGAGTAATGCAATAAGCATGAGATACTCAAAAGACAAATCACAGACGTTCTACCTGCAAAGCATTAGGACACTTGCACTAAGCTTAGCATTGAGTTGAAGCGATATGAAAATTCTAAGGAACGTTTCAACAATAAAGACGCGTTGCCATGACATTCGAACGTTATAAGCTGCTATTTTATGAAATCTTAGATACCATTTTGATGCAAATAGACACTAGATTTCAAGACATGTATAAATTGTTATTCATTTCTCGTGCTGACGTTTCTAAGTTTGAGGAATATTCTAAATTATTTCCAACGGAAAAACTTTATAATTTGAAACAAACATATTCCAGTTTATTTAGTACTACGGACATGCAAAAAATGAAAAACGAATTAGACCTTATATATTCTGATCAGCAATATAGAAGCAAGAACCTCCAGGAAGTAATGCTTTTGTTGCACGACAATAAACAAATATTTAAAGAAGCTCATAAATTATTTTGTCTGATTCTTACCATACCATCAACAAGTTAGTCAGTAGAAAGAAGTTTCTCGCGCTTGAAGAGAATAAAATCATACTTGCGCAATACAATGGCGCACGAAAGACTTTCACATTTAGGAAGAATATTCATTGAAAAAGGACTCAACTATTTTATGATAAAGTCATCAACAAGTTTGCTGCCTTGAAAGATCGAAGAATAGATCTCGTCTACAAGCACCTTTTATCTTGTTAAATTTTTGTTCATCTCTAAGATTTCAATGCAAAACGCTTCACCTGTTTCGAAACTTGCGAGCCGCCACTGGTTTAACTATCTAATTATTACAATAATTCTTTGGCATGCGACCTGTAATAGCAAATATTTCTGACTAGAACGCATTTTCGCACTTGCATAAGGCTTTTTACATAGAAACCAAGTTAGTAGAGAACTTTTCGACACCACTGTTGTACAGTTACGTATATAAACTTTGCACTCAAGAAATAGTTTGAAATCGAAATTTTGTACACTAAGTTTCTCTTTAAACTCATCTATTAAAACAGGTTTTGTTTTGTGTTATATTCAAAAGAAGGATAGAAAAATGTGAAAAGCTTTTTGTAAGGTGTTTTTTGCTTTCTCTTGTGGTTTTGGCACTAGATCTATCAAAATCCTCCTTTCAACGACATCTTTACTTTTACCATTAAAAAATGAGCCAAACAACTTGCTTGTCAAAATAACCGATTCAGTTATCTTGTACAACACAGTAACCAAATAAGAAATTCTGGATATCCATATATGAATATTGCATTAATCAATTTACGATTATAACAAGGACTATCTAAAAATCTACAAGAACACTTATCCCAAACAGATTATTTAATCTTCTACCCACGTTTAATGTTATTTAAATAGAGGTACTACCAGCAGACAGGTAGCATGTAATAAAATTAATTGCTGCTGCTACAAAAAATCATCGAGAATGAGCGTATTATGACGCTATATGAATACTTTTTCGAATTGTAATTTGTGACATTGAAAGAAAAGAATAGCCTAAAAAACTTCTGACCTACCACAACAACCGTCCTTGAAGATATATGAAAGTTGTTATATTTTAGTATTTAATAAGGTAATTTATGAATCAAATGAATTAGATACAATACTAGAAATTATAAAGATTGCGAGTTTGCATAATTTGGTTATTTCAAGAATGCAATTCACGTTTATCTTCTGAGGTAACCTCTGTTGGTTCATCAGCGTTACATCTTTATATCTTATACGGAAATTTGATTACTCACTTGAATGTTGAGTGCATGCAGATATTTGATAAGTCACAATATCTTCTCAGAAATGCACTTTCATTCAGTCATTCGATATTCTTATACTTGGAAAACAAAGTTTACTTTTTACACCTAAAACACTTTTATATTATCTTTGCGTTTTTGTGGTTTTCGTAAACCCGGTAGAATGAATTATAAGTTACTTTTTAATGAAAGTAGGTAGCATTAAGATTCTTCTCGATTAAACTGAAAAACAAAAGTTAATGCTAATGACTAACATAAAAACCCAAAATTTTCTTAAACATCTTTAATCATCATCAGGTATAAAAGATGGTTGGTTAAATAACAACGGAGCGCTTTGTTTGTGCTAAAACAGGAAAATTAGTTTCAGGTCAATTTTTTATATGATAATTTGAGCTACCAACTACACGAGTAGTCGTTTATTTTTATCAATATTTTAAGATTGTAGGGTTTAATTGTGACTTGTTAAAAATTACACGTCCAATAATATAATCCTTTACGTGGAATTTAATACTCAATTACCATATATTAGATATTCTCACCTAAAAAGTTTAGACGTTAATAACGAATTCCTTGAACAACGTTTTACGTTGTTTTCTGTAAAAAAAGCAAGGTGATAAAACTGTAATGACGCAATTCTAAATAATAAATTTGCACTAACTTTTTTTTATTGTGTTAAGTACCACTTTAAAAAGAACAAATTATCACAGTAATTCTTTTAAAAGCTCAGTTAGTTAATTCTGGAAGGTTTTGCTTGTTAGATTAAAATAATACTTATAGGAAAAAACAGCTAAAATGTGGAATTTCTAATTAAGTAGTTAATAAGCTATATAACTTGTTATCTCGAGTCATGTGAAATTACCTCAGTGATTTTGAATTTTCTACATAAATTTATGGAAATGAGGACGACAGGTATATTTGAAAACCGTTAAACAGCAATGACAGATTGTAAATGGATAAAACTTGAAATCGCCGCTTTTACGTCAAATAATAAGAAATAATTTATTATAGTTATTGACCTCGCTTAAATATATGAAGTTGTCTAATAAATTTATGTGGAAGTATAGCGCACATAAAAATAACTAATGTGATATTTAAATTATTTAGGTGACGCTTTTAGAAACTGAGTTTTTGGAAATCTTCAACGTTTCTATTTGTGAATTAATATTTTCAACAAAAGTTATTAATTGCTTTATTGTTTTAGTTAGTCATACAAGTCATATCAAGAATTGAAAATTCTATTGTTCTTTATCCGCTAGGTATTTAATTTAATAAGAAGATTAAGACTTCAAATCATATCATAATCCAGTTTATCTATTCCAGAAGTATACAGGCTTAAAGTAGTATACCATCTACAACCGGCACGATCCGGCTTTTGTCATTATACCTTACCTATGTCGGCGTATTATGTATCTCTGCAGACCTTTCTGTGAACACTCGCTGTTTATAACGTTCTTAATTAATCTACCACATACCCTTTTCATTCAGGTGGATAAACCACACCGTATAATTTCTACTTGTTGCTTTTTGCAAAATACTCTACTTACCTTATGATCTATTGTTTCATTCATGTTTGGTAAATATAACTTTTTTTTGTATATAGTCATCACAGAAGAAACTTTCAGTTAGATGCAAAATAGCTAACGTGAAGATAAGTTTCTCAATTACTCTAACTAGGTGTGTTGATAATTGAAAAGCCAACCTCAGTGAAGAGTCCTAACCGAGTTAACTAATGAGAAATCAAACTATATATATACCAAGTTGACAGTAAATACAAAGATAGAATAATACCCAACAATGCTCTGCAGTTACCATATTTAGTTTTAAAGAAATTTTAATAAAAATTCTAGATATAGTCAGTTTAACATATTGAATTATAGGGACAGGTGAAGGTCATCTTGAAACTATCATCTGGTTCTCTATTAATTACTATCCCGAATGTTAAATTAACGTGGCTTAGTTTGTTATTCTTCTCCACTAGAAACCTTAGGGTGTAAAGTGAAGTGCGTCTTTTTTTTCTTTGAACCATTGCGTGTGAATGTTCTCACTCACTGTTAATTATCTTCACTTTACTATATGTCTCGGTATTGTAGAATGCATCTAGAGGGAGTATTATTAGCGGGTAGAGCAACTCCAACGTTATTTTATCTACACATATAAATACAAAATAGTTAGTAAAATGCTTTTGCTTGTAACGGGCCAGTGCTCAAAGGTATGCACAAGTCCCGTCCAGACCAATGGTAGATGTTAGATTCCGTAGCTCATGCCGCAGATGGGGTGGATTCTCAAATAAACTTGGCTAATCTCTCACAAAGAGAAGCTCACCGTTTTCCAAAACTCTTATTAAACTAATAGATGGTCGTAAAAGAGGGCGCCAGCAGTTGTAGATCGAAGGGTTCTGATGGTCGGTCACGCGACTACTCGTGAATCCGACACCCTGTATATAGGCCTCTTACGAAACCTCAACCTGTGTGTAACTTACCTCGTGGAAGCTCTATTAAAACTCGCTCTGACGTTTCACCAATGAGACTCAATACACAAAATAAACACTGTATAAGCACTTGATTTGTCTTACTTAATTTTGCTAAGGAAGTCCTCTGAAGACTTCCTTCTTTTAAAACGATACAAGAGAGAAATGCCAATTCAATATTTACTTCTCTCTTGAGCAAAGATATCTAGTCTATAATTGAAATTTGGAATATACACTACGTGCTTTTTGATAGCCAAAAGAACAAAATAATGAAATTAAGCTGCTTCGCCTGAACCAGAGATCCACTTACAAAAACAAAAATACAAGAAGTCGACCTTACTTACATTTATTAAAACAATAATGATAATAAAAAAAAATGAGTCAAACACACACAAACAAAAATACAAAAGCAATAACAAAATAACACTACAAAAGAATATCAATAAGAGGCATAAATTAATTTCTGTTTGGAGAACAGAGTCGATAAAATAATAAAAAAACAGAAACAAACTATAAGAAAAACAAATTATTACAATAAACAAAGCGAAATGATTCTGTTACGTTAAAATTTTAAAATAGAACACGAAAGATCAAAATTCAAATATTAATTAACCCGACTAAGGTAAACTTGACCATAAATTGTTAAATATTGACAACTGAACATTACATTTAAGAACAAAGAAATGATTGCCAAGTTAGTAATTTTGTTGCAACAATTTATCAAACACCAGCTAAAATTACCTGGGAACGTTCCTGTTACAAATTAGTTAAAAAGTTACTGTAAAAATTATGATTCAATAAAACAATACGAAACTGATCCTGTCTAAGCAAAGTTTTCGTATAAAATATTTCACAAAATTCGACGTTCTCCTAGTCTTTAAACATTAAAATTCATATAATAAACCATAGCAGGTTTTCTTTCTTACTCATACAGGAATTCTTTCTTCCAGAAGGTATGTGCAGACCTCTGTTTTCCGACGAAAGGCAGCTAGATCCAATAATTGAGAAAACTTTAATTTCGAAGAACAACCACTTATTTTACGTTAATCACAAAAAAAACATAAGAACAAAATCCAGGCGTTTACACACAATTTTATAAACGAAAATCACTGAGTCTCAAGCACTATTAAAATTTTGTGGAGCTTCCAAAATGTAGTATACACACAGATGCTACACCAACGGGGCCAAAATGGTTGCGTTCCTACCCTCTACAATTTCTGCTTCCTGGAGGACACCAGCGTAATTATATTTGGGTTATACATTCCCTACGATAACGAAATTTATAAGCCTTGCTGTTGGCAAACAAACCACTTTCTTCCGCGACTATTGCGCGTCTCTGACACGAAGAAATTACGATTTCTCCAGTCCGATCTCTTTTTTTTTCTAAGAGGGTCGCTTCACTTAATTTGGTTTGAATCCAATTAGGGGATGTAGAGGTAAACGTCGAAAACTACCACATGTTGGTTCAAGTCAACAGCTATCCACGTAATGCCTAACCTCTGCGTTTTTTGTTACGCAGTTTGTACTTACGGAAGTGGGGTTAAAAAGTCGGATATACACCCTAACAGATTAAGACATTAATACTCTTTATGCGACAATGGAAAATTTTACTTGTAGATTCGCTAGTTTAAATTTGACTTCCCCGAGACTGTGTGACTGCAGTATTGCAACTAATGATTCTGGGAATTTGATACTGGAAATCAACGAAAGACACGTCTACTGGAGTCTAGGTGTCGAGACCACAAAAATATTAATTCTTTAAAATAACATTATAACAAACATTCGTTTACTGAAACAATTTAAATATTGCGCGTCAAGAAAACAAGTATCCGAACGAAATTGAAAAACAGGGGCGGATTTAGTGCGAATTTTACAACAACATTACATGCTTCCATTCCTGATTCATGCACAAAGCTACCAACTATAGCTAGTCTGGTGAGTATTAATTATAACAACCTGGAAAACTAGTTATAAGTTTTAATTATGTGCTCTTCATGTTTTATTTGATAAATCTGCATAAATAAAGGTCACGTAGTGCCTATTACAAGTTGTAACTAGATACGGAATGATTGTAAACTCTTGTTAAACCTTATAGCCTCTTAGTATCCCTTAGTTATTCAAAGATTTCTATGTAAGTAATTAATCCGTAATTTTCGTTTTCCAAAAAATCAATAAGGATAACAGCTTTGATATCTCGGAGCCTAATAGTCATACTTCTCTTAATATAGTTTACTGCCAGAGTCTGACATTCTATTTACTATTCCAATTCATCAATAAGATTTTGTACAAGGATTCTCCTAAACAGATTTCTGAAAATATACTTTCAATTATTTGCTTGCCTAACAGCTCAAATCTGACAAACAAAACAAAATGCTGTTGCTACCATACACAGCCAGAATTCTGGCAAGTAACTTGGTAAGCAGCTACGCAATAAGCAAATGCTTCCATTATTTCTGGCATGTGGTATATACAATGTTCACAATTTCTGGGTCTATATTACTTCTAAAACTCTTCTTTGACTCTTTGGTATTAGAAGACAGACTATAAGAATTACTTAAAGTTAAAAATGTTTGTTTCATGCGTAAAAATATTGTAGCTTAGACTCCATGTTATATTCTTTAAATCTTACGAACTGAGAATAGCTTTTTGTTATCATTTTTCTAGATTCTATAGATTCTATATAGCTTGAAAGTAACTGGTTGCTGTGCTTGGATTACTTAGATGTTCTGCCACACTCAGTTTCTTAGATTTTGTGTGAGGTGGTGTGAAGTTGGAACATATTGAAAAAACAGTCTGGACATAATTACTTTTGTTTGTCTAGGCTGGACAAACTGCAATTAAGTTGTCCAAAATAACAACAATCACGTTTAAAGTTGACTAAAACAAGTTTATTTAAACAAAATAAAGTATTCTTACAATAACAAAAATAAAATATTTATTACAATCAAACTAGAAAATAAATATTCTTACAAACTAAATAATATTGACATCCTCTGGTTCTTCACATTCACAAAGTTCATTGTCGGAATATTTGTCTGAATTACAATCTCCATCAGCAATATTTTCGTTTTCCTTTGTTGAGTCTGAAAATATTGGTTTCATCCACTGCGGTTCGGGATCATCTCACCACTGATCTCCAGATAGTCCTACTAATAGTTTTTCCAAACTTTTTAGTTTCTTGTTTTATTGTATGTTTAAGTGAAAGATCCTGTAATTGTATCATATCAAGTCGCTTCCGTGGTCGTAAAAGTGTTTCAAATTTTGATGTAGGGTCATCATTTCTAAACAGTTGTTCCATTTTTTCCAGTTTTTTTGATTTCTTTATTTTTAGTCTACGTGCCGAACTGATTTCTTCAATTTTCTTCAAATGCCTTGTACAGTAGCAGCTTTAATATCCACTAATTTCCACTCGCTGCCCAATTTCCGTACTTTACCTACTTTACTGTAGAATTCGTAGTATCTTTCAGGTGTTTTTATAGTGCTATAAGATCTTAATAAACGTGATCGGCAGGCAGATAAGAATGGCCCCGAATGGGAGAAACTACTATGATGGAGTCAATGGATTTTGATGGCAAGTTATTAAGCCATATCATCAAGACATGCACGATGCGACTATTTTTGTTTTGTCCTCCACAACCATCTGCAAAAAGTTTATGTGCGTGATATTTTCAGGATATGTTGTTGTTGAAAGAAAGTGAAGAAGGGCAGATACTACTTCTGTTACGCCTCTGCCTGCTTGATGTTCCATCCATGTATAAAACACTCGGAGGCGGCAATCGGTGTCTGTGATACAGAAGTTATAAAATGAAATTTGCTGAGCATAAAAAACATTTTGGATGGGAATCTTAGGTAGTACCCGCACTTGTTGAAGTTCAAAACAAAATGACATGGTATTACTTGGTTTCTCCTTCATAAGTTTAAAGAATTGTTTGACTCTCATTTTATGAACATATAACTCAGTTTCCAGTGTTCTTTTATGACTTTCGTCGTTCGCAATGTTAATTTTCGTTTCTGTTCGTACGCCAAACCCACAAACATCTGTTGCAGGGTTTCCAAAGCCGATGTTAAAATAATTATTAAAAACACGACTGAAATATTTGTAATTGACTTGTAAATCTTTTCCCACGGTGTTGTTGTATACTTCCCACAATTTATTAATCGAGTATTCTGCAGACAAATAGATTCTTCGTGATTTAGTACGTCCATAATAACTTTCACGTCCTTTAAGATACTAATGAATTCTTTAACTTTTTGCAGTTTATTAGTGAATTTTAAAGAAAGTGTATCACCTCCACGTTTGTCTTTATCAGCTAAACCTGCGTGTATTTTCTTGCAAATAGTATTAACTCGCCGTTGAACAACACTGAAAACTGTTAAAAACAGGTTTTGGCAGACTTGGGCTTTTTTCCCGTTAATCTGAGACCATAGAACGTTTTATGTTTATGATACCTATAGTTAAATTAAAAACATCTGGGAATGCAAAGCATAACCACAACGAACTCCGTTTTGTTACTTTTTTCAAATTTCGGCGGCCATTTTGATCATGTTCTCGGGGTGATGTAAAAAAACAAAAGTATATGTATCTCTCATTTTTTGCTATAGAATAAGATTCTAAAGTAAACAAAAATTTTTGAAAATTTTCCAATGTTCCATTCACCATGTTCGCAAAGAGTTATCAAAAAACGAAGACGTTGTCTTTAGTTTTTGATGTAGAATCCAAATCTGAAGTCAAAATTTTAGAATTCTAAAAATTGCGGACAGACAGACAGACAGACTTCACAAATTCAGTAACGACTCTTTCGGAGTTCGTTGAAAAGTAATAATATAAAATAAACATAAGGTACATAATATTGCACTGTAAATTTGCGACTATCTCCATTTGGTTTACAATTTTTTTTGGGACGGGGAGGTCCAACTTCTAATAAGTGCGACAATGCAATATCTTGTGAGTTTTTATTGCTCTCTTTAAAAACACGTGACGTTGGGCAATCAAATCCTTTAGTTCGATTTTGCTACACTCAAAACTTCTATTTTTGCAATTGCACGGCAAACTAAAATTCTTCATATTAGGGTCACTATCAGAATATCTTCTTTGTTCACCTTCAATAATTTCCATTATTGACAAATCAAACTCTATTTTCAATAAATTAGCAGCACCCCGCACTAACAAAGATTCGTTGGACAAACAAACTGCAGTAGTTCCTGTTCTTACGGACATACGGTAATACGTCATTCGCCACTGGACAAAATGAATTTTGTAAGTCCAAGTACTTTTTGCAATTGTTTTTGAGTGGGATAAAATGCGTTTAGACTGTCCAAGGTATGTAGAAATTGTAGACCTACAGTAAAATCACGAAATGCCATCTATACCTATAATTGTGAAATTTTGGACAAAATGCGTTTTGAAAGTCTGCTCCTCACATTTAAAATATGTATTGAAGGTCTAGAATAGACGTGGTTGTTAAGATTACTCTTGTCTGAGGAGATTTCCAAACTGAACTACCATTTTTTTGTTCACATTCTCCATATTTCTAAACAAGTCTATGTAGAATAATTTTAAGAAATTCTATTGTATCTCTATGCAAATTTACTCATTAATGTTAAAACAAAACTGCGAGAGGTGAGTAATTTAAACCATTTAAATATTGTATCTACATACTAAGTCTTCGCCAATGAACTATGCTGAACTTACATCATGATTAATAAAACTATAAAAAACTGTTCATTTCCATATTAAACTGAGCTATGTTGAAAAGATCAGATTTTAGCTTTGGAGTAAATCTTAGGTCCATATCATCTTGTAAATTAGGTAAATTGCAAATGTGATTTGTATAAAGAATAGTTGTAGGCAACGTGTAGTACTATATCTGTAAATTTATAGCTAAAGCTTGTTTTATATTTTTTAATGAAAGCAATACGTCTGCCAAAAAATATATGCCTCTCATATCGTTCATATTCTTCCAAGAAGTGAAAAGACATTTCTTCTTAGAGTGAAGTAGGAAGTTACGACGAACCGTCTGAGCAGCATGCTGCTTGCTAGACTAACAATTCTATACTACTATATTGATCATTTTCTCTGCAGGCCAACTTTCCGAATCAACTTGCTAAAGGACTCGGACGTCTAATGCCGCCTTAGATATTTTAATGTAAAAGTTATTTTTATGAAAATACCAGTACTGGATACTATTTATATACACAACAGAACAAAAATACATTTGATCATGATTACCTGTGATAACTTAGTGCTGCTTGACGGAATACTAGGTACTTTTACTTATCAAAAGCAGCAGGGAGATTGCTTTTTGCTTCTCATTTAAAGAGGTTTTCATGTCATAGTAAATAACGACTCTACGATACTTGACTAGTCAAGAAATTGCGATTGTTCGTTACTTGCGCTGTTCAATTTATCATTTTAGAACAGTTTACAGTTCAATACAGTATAACCTTAGTAGCAAAATTATTGTGAAAAGAATCCTGACTAACTAACAAATTTGTATAACTATTTCTGAGCTCCAAGATAAATAAAAAGAAGAATTGAATGAAACTGTAAGACAGTTAAGGTAATAGAAAGTCTTTTACAATCGGTTATGATTAGTACATGTTTCTGCGATAGGAAATAAGAAGTTGACTCCATTTTATTACAAGTACAGTTAAAACTATCGACAGTTTTATTCCAGACTCATTAAGAAAATCATTTTCTTCCATAGTACAATTTGATCTTTAATATACTTTTCTTTGATCTTGGAATGTCTAGAAGTTCTAGTGCCACTGTCTTCACTGACAGTTTCAATTGAATTGAGTGGGTTCTAAAATTCCTAATTTACGCATTTTGATGTCGACACAATACTGTGTGAAGTTGAAGTTTCGGTTCTTAAATTCTATGTATGCTTGTAGCAAAGCTCTTGTTTCATCTTACACTTATTTGGATATTCTAGTTTTATAATAAACGGAGTTGCACCGAGAAATATTTAATCTGCGTAATTATTGAAGTAACACTTTTGTTAGTTTGGATATAACATATTCTCGCTAGCATCATTTCTATCTCATTGTAGTGATCGCTAAGTTGAAAAACTATAAGGGTAAATAGATTTACCTTACGTTCAAACCCATTAAAATTGCATTAAATCAGAGTTTCCCTCCGAAAGTGCACACCGACAGCGTAAGCTTAATATAAACTAAATTTCTAACCCATCAAATACATCAGACATGTTCAAGAAGGGAGCAGAATGTGCACCCTTAGTTTCAGCAATACAAGCTGGAAGGCACATACACGTCACGAACACACCTTGATCGGTAAGAGGCCTATACTTATAGCAGTGCATGCAGTTAAACAAACTTTGTGGTGAAAGTAAATGAGTATATGTATAATCCATTATTTTCTTAATTAACAATCTGGAAAAATTAAAAAACTAAACGTTAATTGCCTTGCCTTAAACCAAACCCAATGGTATTTAATTTTGTAAAATCGAATAAGAATGATGCTGTGCAGCAATATTATATATATCCGAAAAGTGTCCTAATTTAATAATGACTACTAACTGAATATTTATAGAGCCCTCTCTACTGCAAGTTGGTTAATGGGTTTATTCCCTAAGTTATCCACAATTCTCTCGGGACACGCTATATATAATTTGAACTAGCAGAAGGGCTGGATATTTCGATTTGCTTGCTCATCTTGATTGCCTTAAATTGACCAATATTATAAGTTTAATGTCTTACTGAACTATATTTCTCAAGGTTTTTGTTTCTTAGGTTACAATTTTTTAAACGGAAACGTCAAGGTTTTTTAAAGTTCCTGTTGATATAATAGCATTTAATTCTAAGACAATTTCATCGCTGTGATTGTATATTAAGATAGTAGTAATTACGAATTTACTAATTAGAAGGTATATCTTTCATAATTAGACTTATCTTAGTGACAAACACTAATCAAATCATTTATCTAAAGAGATTTGCTTTCTCTTTTTCCTTCTTAGGGTAGTGCTATGTTTCTATGGATTCACAAAACAAGAACTACTGTACTGCTAATTACATTGACGGCTGGTTAGAGTAACTTTCAACGGAATCCTTAATTTTTTGCTAACCGCTATTAAGTATTAATTAACAGGGAAAGATTTATATAATAATCAGGGAGCGGCATGATCAGCTAACTGCTTTACCAACTCTTAATTCATAATTAAATAGAATTCTTTTATAAAGTAACTTCCATGTTTATTAACATTACGAAATTGAATTAGTAATTGACACTTATAATTACATCCTGCAATTATTATTTATTATTTTTAACTATTTATTAATAGACTTCCTTTTAATGCACACAAAAGTATTTAGAAGAACTAAAGAGTGTAATACAATATTTATACATAATAAGTGCATGGATGGTTTTAAAAGCTTTATTCGAAGAGGCTTTTAAGTATTTCTGTGGGAAGTACAAACATAAAGCAAAATAAACAAAAAGGTGTAGAGCAAGACGTAAAATGTCAATTTGAAAAGCATGTGATACATATTTTATACTAATGATATTAATACTTCCAGGAAAGAACTGACTCATGCAATCCTGTTAATCTGTATAAGGATAATTAGAACTAAATTCATAATCTATGTATGGTACTTACTGCTTGAGTAATTTAATTAATATTGTCTGTGTATATGTTGCTTATTCTTTTATTTGTTTTCAGTATTTTTTAACTAGATGCGTGCAGTTCTTATTTAAAACGTTTTAACTTTTAGTTATTAAGATGGCGTTTACTTGACGATGATAGTAACAAAAGAGTTTGATGAGTTACAAAATTTAAGCAATCTCATGAGAGGTATAAAAATATCTATCAGATCAATTCATCATTTTTATTTTGATACTCACAAAAGGAAAGTATTGTTTCCTATGGATGGCCTATGGATAAAAGAACAACTTTGCAATATTTATAAATATTTGGGTGGGAGCTAAAGTAGCATTCTATTCTAACTTAAGCAAATAACGTCTTTCTGGGTAAGATCATAAACTATTGATCTTGTTCGACGATTAACATAAAACTCTCTGCAGGCTAAAAACTTGTATAAGACTAGGTTGGTCAGCATAAGTCTGAATTCTATAGCAAGTACGTGAAACGAATAACGTAACTAGTTAACACAACTGAAATTTTGTTCAATTTGTTGCTTTATACAGTTCTTCTGTACTTTATGCTTGTGATAGTATTTTGGTAATGTCTTATAACGAATTCCAGTATGTTGTAATGACCAAATTGAAGATGCAATATTTACATTTGTTTTTGAAGATTTCAATCTCTAACATGGATGAAATTGTAAAAATTGTAATAGTATCATTCCCATTTGTACCTTATCTTTCTCATGCGGTCTATTCTATGTTTAAATCCGTAAAAGACTTGATCTCAAACCTTCTCCTCGATTTACCAGAAGTTTAACTTACCTTTTTTAATAAGCAACATAGTAATTAGATTTTTCACATTGCAGGTTACTTGA
>VTPC01090306.1:219745-309448 GCA_011009095.1 Ignelater luminosus
CTGTAAACCTCGACTGGTCCAAGATATCTAAACAATCTGTTTGCTTTACAAACTTGGCAAGTCTCATCCACAAAGTCCAATATAGACTAAAAGATTCTGAAACCTGTTTTAAGTCGGTTTTGTGTTGGTTTTTTGTTTATAAAGATAAACTCTCCCTCAGTGATGGGTAAGATAGAACAACATTTTATCTAGATACAGATATAGATAAACAAATGTTTATTGTATCTAGTAACAGATACAAGATACATTTTCATAATTATATCTAGATTCAGATACAAGATGTAATTATCGTATCTAGATACAGTATCTAGATAATACTCATTACTAAATATAGCTTACTTCAAAGAAACTAGAAATTTCAAAACAACAAACTAAATTAAAAAATAAATTTTTGTTAAGATCCGTTTACGAAGAGAATTTACAAAATTTATTTCCATAAATTATCTTCACCTGGAAAGGGATGACAAAAGCAGGTTTAAAAGTTAAACTGTTCACAAAACCGCAAAATTTTTTAATTATCTAAGTAAAGATACATCTGCCATTAAAGATACAGCCGAAATGTACCTAGTTACAGACACAAGATTTATTTTCATAATTGTATCTGGATTCAGATACAAGATATAAGTATCGTATCTAGATACAGTATCTAGATACTTCGTAACTAGATAATACCCATCACTGCTCTCACTGTTAATGTCTTCTAAAAATCTGAAATATTCCTCGAAATATCTAAACTTTGAACGGAAACATTCTCTGCTTAAAAAGTTGATTTTGAGTCTCTTTACTAGACATTTTCACTTCGGAACGGTATCTCATTACTCAAAATAATGATTTAATAAATTCTGTTGAAAATCTTAATGTCCAAAACTATTCTGGTTTTTAGATGAAGTTGGCACAGAGGAGGAGCTGAGATCTGCAGAAAATTATACAGAGATGTATATTAGGCAGGAGAGTCATATTATAACTTTTGTTTAGTTACGAAAAGCTCAATTATAGATAAACCTGCATGAATGCATTTAAATGCTTTACATGATCAACAAGAAGCCCATGACGCTTACAGTACTAAGTCTCTCATCCGAGGTCTGGAAAAGATCAAAATGGATATATAGATGAATGACGACTATGAGATAGCCGTATGTGTCTAAAGATAACGTTCTCTAAAACGTGACAGTTGAGTCTTGGGAACAGATTTGCATTATTTGCATTTTAGTTCTAGATGAAGATATTTAGCAATTTGACTTTTACAAACACCCTGGAGACTATGCGTAATTTCAAAGAAGTTCTAGTCTGGTGTTTCTTATCTAGACTCTAGTAAACAGCTTAGGACAATATTATCACGTTGCACTTACTAACAAGGTAATTTTGTAAAAACGAAATCCACAGTGATCTAAATAGAGCTTTAATTTTGAAGTTTATTAGAGTTACATTTGTTGGAAAATATGTAGATATAATTTGACTCTTTCATAAAGATTGCCCAAACAATTTAGCGGATAAATAAAATTTGCTGTGACACTCGGTTGCATAAAACATTGTTAAAGTCGTTATTAGCTATGCGATATATTAACTTTAAAATCTAGCGATTTGATTGATGAATTTTAAGTTGACATTAAATTCTACTAGTTCTGGTTGGTTAATGACTTTCTTAATTTGAGAACCCAGTTAAGAACGCGTTTAAAACTGGAAGTGAGTGGGCTTCTTCTGTATTGTTGGACAAATGATAGTTTGCACTTACTCTTTTGTAAAACATGATGGTACATAGATTCTCACAGTATATTTTGCAGTCTCAAATCAGGAGAAATACGGCCCCAAAATTTTCAAAAACAAATTTCACTAATTCTGGATTCCTAGACCCATGTATATTGCACAGAACCGAAATTCGTAGTTTCCTAAATATCGCGGTATATACTCGTTATAGATATATTTCAAGAGCTTTTTTCCATTAGTATCATAAGCCATCTGAAACTGAAAGATCAACCACACCAAAACTTCTTTTACGTCAGACTTTAATGTAGTGCGTAGCAGAAGTGCCACTTTCTACAAAAAGTTTCGACCGATCAAGAAAAAACTATCCAGGAGTGCTGAAGGCCAACTTTTGCCTCAAGAGTACAAGATATAAATCCAATAGAACCCTTATAGAAGGCCCAGATCATAAAGAGCAGGAGAATCAAAAGCTTGTCTGTGAGATTTAATCTGGAAACTTGTTAATTTTATTTTGTCCATACTTTTCCTGAAAGAGTAATGTTAAAAACATTCTTTATCTCTTTTTGAAAGTGATTATGAATATATTTAGTACGCTCTTTATGGGTCGTTTTCCATAACGTAATTAAACAATATAAGAAGATATTTTTCCATTTTAGTTGTTTACGACTTTTGTTTCACAAAAACGATAAAGCGGGAAACTTAAATATGACATGGAGTCTGAAAACAGCATTAACCTCGCGAATTATTTTAGTTTAATAGTCATTATGGTGGTGTTGTAAAACCTCAATAAACAGTAGTGCATCATAAACATGCTTCTTTTTTTTTCTCGTAAGGAAATACGTAAGTGCTAAAGTACTGGTATTTTATGTAGATAATTAGCTCACACGCACTTTCTCTCGTTTATTTTCTTGTCTCGTTGGAGAAAAACTTCTTTAATTTCAGCATACTCCACTTGCAACATTTCCGTTTGGACTTTAAACATCTACTCAAAATCAACGAATTGTAAAAATAAAATAATCACGTAGAAATGAATTTTTTTGTTTGAGATAGCAATTTGCAGCTGACTCTACTAACAAAAGAAAAATGTGTTTGGAAAATTTGTTTTTTTATATAAAATTTGCTTTTGTTGCCTGCGCTATCTTATAATAAACTTTATGCTTAATAAAATTTTAGAGGTGAACGTATTTTCTTTGTAACTTTTATGCATTTTTAATGTATTAGCCTTTATTCTTCCTTTTCAAACAAAAGACTCTCTACATTTTAAAGATTTCTCCGTCAAAAGTTTTATTGAGACTTTTAATTAAATCCCGAAACACTTTACATTGTAGAAGAACTCGATCTAAATTTCACAAGGCAATTAAGAACAACGACAAGATATTTTTAGGCGAAACAAGAAGAATGAGCGATTAAAATTTATGAATAGGTACCTATAAATACAATAGTCAAGAAATCATTGAAAAGGAACGAAACAAATTTAGTCAGCACGCTGCTTGTTGTTTTCTTAATTATTTTTAAAAATTCCAAATTGAAATTCATATATTGTAAAGAAAACAATAGCAATGCAGTAATAGAAATAATAGAATTCAGTGGAAGAGAAACTCTTGATATAATGACATTGCTAAATTAATTTTTTGTTTTATTTCTGTCATGATTTAACAGCAAAAAGGAAAAAAACTAATAATTTAATATCTTTAAACAAAATTCATTAAAAAAGTTTGAGGCTTTCTAAAGAGCGACACGATTTGTAAACGTTGTAATGTTAATGACAGTTTCTCGAATATTAAAACTTGATTATCAAGTTTTAGAGGAGTTATTATTGATTTACGTGGAACACGCCTGCAAAACTTTTCTCGTTTAGTACTGTTGTAGTTAATAAACCTGAAACAATTGTTAAATTTTCCGGTTCTAGTTTCACTTAATTTCCTTAATAAATTTTAAACAATTTTAATTTAAATCAAACATGTAATAACCAAAATGAAATTATACGGTAATAATACAATAATTAGTTTGCAGGTTTTATTATGTAATATCAATGAAAGTATCTAACCATGCATTTGTAGTTAGTAATTAAATGAGTTTCTGTATTTTTATGTAATGTATAGAACCATAAATACATTTGAAGGTGCACATGTTTTGCTGCCAATATAATATTTTCAATCAGATTTCATCAGTTATGACAACCTAATTACAGAATGCATGCAGATTTAAAATTATAATTTACAATGATTAATGTAATATCTTAATAATCATTATATTATTATATTTTTCTAAAAATAGCTATAGATATCTATGAGTGACTCCTTAAATATCTTTTAACTGACAGCAATCAGACATTTCTTGAATAAATTCTTCCGGCTTAAAAACTATTAAGTTATGATCCATTAAATAGGCGATATTGATTAACTAAGAATATTACTTTAATCAAATCTAAGAAGAATCTTCTTCATAATTCGATAGAAACTATTTGAATTTAAAATATTTCAGTTTCATTTGAACGTTGGACAAGGACAGATCTAAAGGTCATGCCCATAGCAAACTTTGCTTCTGTGAACCAAAACACTACAAAAACTTGGCTTAAATCTGCCTCTTAGGCATCAAGGCTAAAATAAAAGACATTTAAAAAGCAGATTTCAAACAAAACTTATACTTAATCGGGTTTTCCGTCAGATTGTGTGAATTAGCACCTCATTTTCTGATCACCCGGTATGTTTAAAAAATACGTACAGTTTTATTTTACAATTTTATTAATGTTGCTTGTTATTAATATTATAGTGCGATTGCTGTTAATAATAGCAAAAATTGTGTATGTTGATTAATTGTAATTATATTTGAAATGATTAATATCGTAACTATAATTGAGGTTATTTTAATTTAAAACCAATAGAACAGAAAGGCTACCATGTAAATGCTTAATGTTAAATTAAGGCTATTGACGTCTATTTTTACCAAGACATAATACGTATAGGAACGCTCTAAATTATATTTATTATTACCATTTACGTTGTATGAAACCATAATATTAATACGTCACAACTCAGAACACCTTTCATTAATCAAGATTTCCAGTACAATTTATTTATAATTAAGAAAACCATAAAATGAAGTCCAGTTAATATAAATCTGAAGAATTTGGAGCATTTAAATAATTGTGCCAGACAGAATAAGTTTAACATCAGGAAGTAGCGATCTACAATCGTTTCGCATTTAAAATTGTTGGACATTTCTTCTAGCATACTTTTTTCCACACTTCTGAATGCAGAACCCTAAGGCAATCATTATTTTGTTCCCACACAACCGTTTACGTTTCTGACACTTTATTTAACTAATTATATGGTTGTTATTATATGAATTCAAATGATTTAAACCGAAGGCAAAATATATAAACAAATTTCTGAAGTTTAAAGAATTAAGTTATTATTATTATAATTATAGCTTGTATTACCATAAAAGTAATTTATTTGTTAATATATTTATTGTAACGTAATTAAATGATTAAAAATATTTTTTTTGGGATAGTTAAAGGTCACTTTTTGTGTTGTCCTTTTTATTGGCACCTAATTAATAAGTACTGTAACAAACACGTCAACAATTAATTGTAAGTAAAACTGAATGATGCTAATAAGAACCTTTAAAACTCATTAAGGATGTAAATAGAGAATTCCTCTCTGGTAATTAAGTTTTGTTTGCGTATTATAACTAAATTTAATAATGCTTTAACAATTTACAATACTTTATCTTACCCAACCTCAAATAGCAGAACTGATAGATTTACTCTAAGTACTAGTTACTTCAGTCAACTTTTTTTTATGAAATTGTCGCTTTTACTTAATTAATCGAATTAGTTAGAGAAAATAAATGAATAATTTAGTATCCTTCATGATAACAGTGTAGTTATAATAAATCTTAATAGAAATATTTTGCAGAAACTAAACTTTCATTAATTAGCAAACGCTATAGGTCACAAGTGATACTATACACATGTTAATTATTATAGATTTACGACCAGGAAAAAGAGGACGTAGAATTCTACAAGTTGAAAAAGGAAACATTTTCGATTGATAATAGACTATCTGTGATTCTAAAAAAAGCTTTGAACTTGATTATTTGTTCTTTCTTTCAATCATTTGCAGAATCTTTCTTGGTCTATCTTCTTTTTGATTGTCTTCTGCTAATTTATATCTAGTTTTTCACTTTTGTTTGTGTATCTTTCCGGTCTCTTCTTTCATTGCCTGCAATAAGACAAAATGGAATGCATGTGAACGGATTTAACATTAGGAAGATCTTTTAGGTTTTTGTTTTTGCTACAGAAAGTGACGATTGGTCAAAGCAGATGAAAAAAAGCTCTGGGTTACAAAAAATATAAAAATGAATAACCTCATTTCGACGGCCTTAAATGTTATATAACTGACAAAATCGGAAATGCCGTAAATGGGAGAGTTTTTCTGCATTATTAGGGAAGTGTATAATGAACAGCTGTATTACTCGGTTAATTTGGTATGCTGTCCATAATTAATATTTTGCCAAATTAATAAAAATTAGAAAAGGTTGATTTTGGGCATTTCAGTATTAGTTCAGTATCATCTTTATTTACACAAAAAGTGTAAAGGTGGATCATGTTACCATTACCATATAGAGATTTACATTATAAACAAGAACACGTTCTGTGAGAAAATTCAGTTTGTATCTGCTCAGTACCAACAACTTTTCATTTGTCTTTCTACATTGCTGAAAAAATGATGATTACCTTGTCGTCTCCATGCTTTGAATATAATAATTCATCCAGGCTAATATACTAATTATTAAAGACTTCTATTAGGGAACATTTAAGGAAGGTTACGCGTTAAGTCATTGCCTAACACAAATCAGGTTAACTAGATTTTTGGTATGTCAGTAGAGAAAGCTTCTTTAGTTTCATGTACACATTATACAAAATTCTGGGGTCTTATGTAGTACAGTCATCTTGAATTTGTCAATAAATGTTGCTTCTGCAGAGTTCTCATTCCACAATAAACCATACAGTTGTTACTATGTATTATGTTGCTTCATGTTTAGCACAAACTGTACTACGTTCTTCTAACTTGCTTCATTTCTTCAAATCTTATCTATAATTACTTGCAAATTTGCACACAGGGGCTTTTCTGCTATCTAGCCAAAAAATTTTTTTGTCTAAGCTATATTAATGTATAGGTATACTTACTTATATCTTTGGCTCCACATCCCTTGATAGGATTTGGCCTTCGTGTCCACATGTCGTACCGTTAATCTTTCGTAATAAAGGGTTTTCCAATAAGAGGTGTTATTTTGATATTTAAAGAAAAGTGCCATTTTTTAATATAAATGATCGGATGTTTATTTCATTATAAAGAGGAAGGTATGCCGTTAATAGTGGAAAATAACATCAGGCAAATGACCACCACGACCACGCTTACAGGACAATATCCTTTTCATGAAATTTTCCATAACCAAATCGCAAAGTGGCTGCCCTATGTCCTCGATAGCCTCACGAATTCCATCTTTGAGATCTTGAATCGACGCTGGGCTGTTGGCGTAGACCTTCTCTTTCACGTGGCCCCAAAGAAAGAAGTCGCAAGGTGTTAAATCACAAGATCTCGGTGGCCAATTGTGATCACCTCTTCGAGAGATAACACGGTCCGGAAACTTTTTCCGTAAAAGATCAATGGTTTCGTTGCTTGTGTGGCACGTAGCGCCGTCTTGTTGAAAGTAAACGTTGTCCAGATCAATACCATCCAATTCCGGCCATAAAAAATCGTTAATCATCTCTTGATAGCGCAATCCAGTCACCGTAACTGTTGCTCCAGCCTCATTTTGGAAAAAGTAAGGTCCAATGACTCCGCCGGACCATAAACCGCACCAAACAGTCACACGTTGAGGATAGAGAGACTTTTCAACAATAACTCTTGGATTTTCTGAGCCCCAGATCCGACAATTTTGCTTGTTGACGAAGCCACCGAGGTGGAAATGGGCCTCATCACTCAAGATGATTTTTCGATGGAATTCTGGATCATTTTCATGCATTTCAACGACCCAATCAGCAAAGACACGACGT
The DNA here is from genome assembly GCA_011009095.1 of Ignelater luminosus. NCBI lineage: Eukaryota > Metazoa > Arthropoda > Insecta > Coleoptera > Elateridae > Ignelater > Ignelater luminosus. Next base: position 227,514 of record VTPC01090306.1, read on the forward strand.
TGTTGATGATCGGCCGGCTTGAGTTCTTGTGTTAACTGGACTTTATAAGCTTTAAGACCCAAATCTGTATGCAAAATACGGTGTAATGACGTTTGTGGAATGGCTAATTCCAAAGAACGACGAGGAATGGACAAACCTGGGTTTTCTTTAACACTTTCGGCTACAACAGCAATATTCTCGGCTGTTCTTGAGCGACGTGCACGGGTTTTATTCTTCACATCACTAACTTGTCCCAAGAGCTCGAATTTTTTCACCAATTTCTGTATTGCGGTCCGACAAGGTGCTTCACGGTGACCCAAAAATGTTCGAGTTTTACGAACCGTCTCTGCCAAATTTTCACCATTTTTATAGTGAATTTTAATAATTTCAATGCGTTGTTGAAGCGTGTATCGTTCCATATTTATTAATGGCGTAGTTTCTACTTGTCAAATGTCAAAAAATGATAGCTTCAAAAGTGACATCTACCGAAATAGCGGGCTATTCAAAATAACACCTCTTATTGGAAAACCCTTTATTTCACTTTCGAATGCGTTGAAACAGTTTATGTCTTTAAATCTTCGAGTTCAACATTTGCACTCGTAGCGCATTACCAGTTTTGCTTTCAAAATAAGATTGAATAATGTAGGGAAAGGACATATATTTGTCTGATTCCATACAAAATGGTGAAGGGTTTGCACACAGAACTTCCCTGATATCTAGGCAAAAATGTTTTTGTCTAAGCTATGTATGTAAAGAGTCTGGTTTAAAATCCCAACAAATATTTAAAGTCAAAATGCAAGTTTTGTAAGGTAAATTATTTCACCACTAACACTTGTCAAGTAAAAATGGCAATCAACATTTAGCACTTAGGATACCTACCTGTTTTGACCAATACTTACCTGATTCTTCCTTAATTTGTTATTTAGTTGTGTGTTTGTATAAGATTCTGAGTTACTTCTTCATAAAGTGCTCGTGGGTGACCTAATTAAAATTACTTGATACACTTGGCACTAAAAATTCTTGACATACAATCCCAATATTTAAATAGTCTTATTATCGCAATTAATAAATCCTTAATTTAAAAATTTCAGAATAGCATAGTTATGAGTCTGTTTGAAATATAATTAATCAAAGTATACTCGTATACAAATGATGTTAATAAAATCGATCTAAAGTGAGATGTTACGAGCCAAACCACGTAGGTATTCAATATTGTTTCTATTTGCCCTATCATTGTAGACTGTTATTATCCGTTTCTTCCTTTCCACAATTTGTTTCTTTTTCTTCTCCACTTGCAGGTCAACTCATTGCTATTCCTTTCTAAATTCTTCAATGATAGTATAAGTAACAATATGAGCTCTACCTATTAAACTATTCCAACGACGATTCCAAGCTTCTAATATATTTCGGGTTCTTAAAATTTCATTGATTTTAACTAGCTAGATAAACAAATGTCAAATAAGTGTCAAACAATCGCCTAATATAATTTGTCGGGATTTGGCTTGTCGGGATTTGGCTTGTCGTGATCTTGAATGCCGAGATTTTGATTGTCGGGCTTTTAAACGGATCCGGTATGCAAATGTATAGGTATACTTATTTATATCTTTGGCTTCACATTCCTTGATAGTATTTGGTCTTGGTATCACTACCCTGCACTGTACCGTTAATTCTTCCTAATATTTTACGTTCGAATGCGTAGAAGTGGTTTGTTTTTCAATTCAAGATGGGGAATGGTTTAGAATTCTCATTTACTACTGCAACAATCACTTTGGTGTTGGTTAATGTCATACGAACTAGTTCAATTCGTGTATTTGGCATATTGAAATTTAGATCTTTTTCTGTCTTGATAAAATGTCAAAGATTTGTTTGAAATCAATAAATTAATAATGATAGTTTCATAGTTGAATTTCAATATACTTTTTTTTAGCTTTACTTATTATGTATATAATGGCAGAAAGCTTTTTGTTCACGCTACGTAAATGTGAGTGTCTTTTGTTTTTGAGCATAGATCCACTTACTATAGCAAGTTTCTCTAACCTTCTTAAGACATTGTAAGACGCTCTTGCTTATGCAGAGAAGTTTTAATAATTTTTGCAAGACCACCTTAGTCCATGATTCCGTTTAACATGCATACTTGATCTTGTCAAGTAGTTATACGCTAGAAAATTTTATGAGTTACAGTTATGCATCAAGGCGATCTTAACTAGTTTTCTATTTAGACGCTTTATATAAGAGGCAAAAGAATATTCCCGAAAATATGTCCATTTTGGGAAGTTTTAGGGAAATAAATTTCTAAATTTTGGAAGACTTTCCAGGAATCTTTCCTATTTGAGAATAATGCCAAACGGAAAACTTTCTTTTGTCTATCACGCAGTCAGGACCTATAGATATATAAAAGTCAGATGAATTAACAATTACATAAGCAATTTATTGTCCGTTTCTCGACTTTTGGATTCTGGGGGTAATCCTATCCATTTTCCAAAAAAAAAAAAACTTTGCTTACTCAACAACTTGAAACGATTCTTGATCAACCTGCCGTTTATAGGCTCCAATTTGGTTTTTGACTTTTCTGAGCCACTTCCTCTTTGAGAATCCACATCGTTGTTTTTGGTCTTCTGAATTCAAAAAACATCCTGTAACTTCTCGGTAAACCTATTTTAACAAGTGAAGTTAAAAAGAATACGCCAAAAAAGGCAAGAGTTGTAAGTACGTACAACAAACGTGAAGCTTCTAAAATTGAAAAACAGTTAACTGTTTGTTTTCAGTACTGGTTTCCGAGTACGAGTAACATTTATCAGTTACTGTCACTAGAATGTGATTGACAAATATTGAATATGGCGCATCAAGACTATTGATTCAGCAATACCTAAGCATCTCGACGCTACTTGACTGTATGCAACAAAGAAATTTGTTTTATCATCAATATGGTGCAAGTCAGGATGGAAAGCCTGGCTGTATATCTTTAAACGAAAACAAGAAACCGGTTACAAGACCAATTTGAAAAGATTTTGACTAACCAAGACAAAGAGAATTATGTAGAAGATTGGAACTTGCCGTCGCATCATTATAAAACAGAGTCTGTCTAGTCTTAGTTGCTATTTTATGAGCTTCCTCCTACCAGATAATTCTTTTGCTCATTTAAGGATTTCAAAGTAAATGCGTAGTATATCTTCGTCATTCTCTGAAGAAACTAGAGAAACAAATTTTCCAATACCACAGATGCGGATGCAATGCTACTTACTTAGTACGTTCTCAAGGCTTCAATCACGGTACACTTTCCCTTGTATCAATGACTGTTTAGGTATGGGTTGTCTAATTCCTTGGATTAGACTGTTATTGGGTTGTTTCTCATCAGCCTGATTTTTTACTCTTTACCTCTATCATAAGGCGTTTTTGGAAATTCGCTCTGAGCGATCGGGTTTCAACCCGATTATAACCTAAGCGTTCGTTTATTCGACACGGTTCGCTATCCAGCATTTGGAAAGCTACAGAACTGTAACGGGGGTGCTTACCCGGTCAGTTTAAAGTAACCCTGGTCGACGAGTAGGGTTAGTAGTAAAATGCGACGTTTGTGAGGTTAGAAAGTTCAAGATTCAAAAACATCAAGGAATTTTTGCGCGTAATTGTTTCAGCATGGATTCAAAACAAAAAATTGTAGCTATTGCTGCTAGTTTCCTTTTCTCTGGCGACTCTGATGATGACGGAGAAAATATGCTTGTTGCTCAACAATTTAAGAAATGAAAAAACAAAAATTGTTCGGAAAATGTGGGTATCATCCGATTAACCCGAGCAACCTGCTGACGTCAGATGCTTGATCAGGGTATATTACCAGATTGAATTTCCGAAAAGACCTGTACATGGAAGGCTCTAATGTAAGTTAAGTTACTGAACCTTGTGTTCCTTGACAATTCATGGTATACAAGAATACTTTTGATACATTTAAATCTACGTTCGATATTCTTTGGGCTTCACTATTTTGAATCGTTTTTATCTTGTATTAGAAATTCATGCTTTCAGACAGTTGATATAAGTCTTGTTATATTTATTTATGTTAATATCATTAATTTAAGTTTTATCATCGTGTTATCTTATTATAGCAACAAAAAACTAGCAAATTATAACTATGTAATTAAAAATAATAGTCCACCTGCTGTCGCTTTTTTAGATTTTTATTGGAAATTGTAACTAATAACTACAGAACAGCTTGCGGTTGATTTTTATTTTTATTGTTATTTATATTTTTTTTTTATTTGTTTAGCTATGTCGAATTATAACTGATTGGCATGAAACATGGAAAAATACTAATGATTTGAATCGAGGATGTAGATTTACACATTTACTATTTTTACATATCTTTAATTTAGAGTTCAGATTTAACGCTATTTAGAGCTGAACAGTGAAATTTAAAACCAATTAAATTTTCATATTGAATAATTAGCTTTACTCTTGTTATTGTGGGAAATTTAAAATGGAAATGACAGCGTTATTATCGAACAATTTATTCATTTTAGTTTCAAGTTATGAGTGCATTTATGCATAAAATAAAAATCGATAATCTCAAAACATAAGTATTAAAGGGATTCTGTATTACTGTGAATGCTATTATACTGGGACTATAGAGTTCACACGCGTGGATTGGAATTTGAAATTGCGACAATTCATAATTACAATTTATAATCCTGGAATTTAGACCTGGATTACCATAATACGTTGCGTGGGATATTGCTGCTTCTAATGTTGCAACCAAATTAGGTTGTCCAAATGAAAATAAAATTATTCTGAAAAATCATTTCCTAGGTTACGTAACATAGATGATAGCGTTGTATTAAAAATTATTTTTCAAGCTGTTTAACAATTTTACCTATAGCAACCGGAATTTATTAATTAATTTCATTCTATAAATTGCGTGAACACAATTAAACAGGAACTTGAAAGTAAAATCATGGATTCGAGAATTTTCTGAAAGAACTTCACGATTCCGTAGCATTTTAACTGGTATAAAGTTTTAATGTTGTTTTCAATGTCAAATTGTGATTCCAGAGTCTTGAAATTAGAAACGTACAATGTTGCTTATTGTTTGTTTTATTTGTTTATTACAAGCTTTTATTTTATTTTGGTTTTGCAAAATGAAAACTTTGGAATGCACATGCACATATTCCAGCTGCTCGCTAGGTATATACAGATGATTTAAATAAGCGCACAAAAAATGAAGGAGGGAAGGAAGGCAACTTTTTAAATCTAAACCATAATCCTTTAGTAAGCACATAACATTTGCAACGGAATATTAATTATAATTACGCATAGTCTCTTCCTGTTTTAATATTTTAAATTACTTTGCGAGATACAAAATTACATATTTGAATTTGTTATTTATTTGAGGTATTTAATGGAACCTGCTCATAAAAATAATAGTTTTTAACATTGAAACGTTCTTCTGTTGTTATTATCTATTCGTTCCGTAATAGAAATTGTGTACAGTATTATTACTATACGTCACACTGAAATTATTGTACAGACAACGGTTTTCCTTGGTGTATTGTTATAAATGCGAAATGTGTCTATAAGCATAACTGACAAGTTTGTGTAACAACGCATTTGCACATTTCGTTTCACATAAACTAGTCGAGTAACAATCGTCACGATATCATAACTCCACCGGTAACTTTAGTGTTTGAATGTTGCCAGCATGTATATCAGCGTTAACGACCGACCTGACAGGAAGCGGCGTGTTTATGTGTTCATCAGCTCCACACCTGGCGAAATACACTCGCTGTTTCGCAGGACAATTACCTTTTAATCACGTTAGTTGATGCAGCTACCGTTTCCTATAAAACATTAACTTTTCACCCCCTCCCGTTCCCACCGACTAAGTCATTATAATTTTTGAACTAACTTTTTATTTTTCACACAACTAACGTGATAAAGATAGGTGTGTGAGTCGTGAAGCTTGTTATTTTCGAGGCGAGCAAGCCTCTCTCCCTCGTTAAATTATTTTTTTAGTTTCGTCTGTGCCAAAAGAGAGAAGTAATTACATTTGTCTGGTCGGTTCGAAATTGAAAGCGTTCCAAAGAAGAAAAATTCTTTCTAGGCAGTTTTGTGAACTGGCATTCAACGTCCCTTTCGTTCTTTGACAAGAATACTCGCTCTGTATGGGACTTAGTCCGCTTAGATAAGTGATTATACACAGAGGACTATTGTGAACAAGTCCCCCCAGCTTATAAAATATATTTGAGAGCGTCGTCTGAAAAGTTCCCGACAGTTTTAGAACTTGTTTTCTTGTATGGCCCTGTTCAAAGAAGCTTATTTCTCGTTTAATCTAGATGGGGGCCTATTTGGTCTGCACGGTTATTAAGTTGGGTAATTTATTTCTGCGTGGCTGTTTATACAAGTCGATGTTTGTAACGCACTTTCTATTTCGTATGGTTTGCATCAGAACGGCGGCCATTTCAGCTTGTATTTACAAGAAAAGCTAAACTTTTTTATTAAAGTGCTATTTTGACGCTTTCTAAAAATAATCTCACGCAATCAAACCATACTTAATGAGAGAAACACTAAAATATGTTGAATTAGTTTTGCGAATGGAAATGAATTTGTGATATTTTGTAATGGAAAATAAAATGGAATTTGAAACATGAATGCTACAAAATGGAATTTATGTTAAACTGCGATCATGAAATTAATGAGGCAAAGTTAGGTTGGTGGTACTCTAGTTCTAGAGTAAATGACTAAACTTACAACTACCCAGACTTAAACAGAAAACAGACTTTATTGCCATACATAAATAACATTTTCAACGTTTTATAGTACAACTTTAATAAATTTCAAGGAATATAGCGAATGCAAAGAAAAAACTTGGGCTGTATTCAAAATTATATTTTCGTTTTCAAAACAGAAATGATCAAAAAATTATTTTTTTAACTTATTATTTTTAAAAGAAAATATTTTTTATTTTCAGACTTGCTCACTTTTATTTGTTTATTCGGTTTTGTTTTTCTTTATGTTCTTTTTATAACGTTTTTATCTACCGCAGTAGTTTATAACAGAAAAGTTACTAACTTATTTCAAATTAAATATTAGCTATAATATTTGGTTTTGAAATCTTTAGTAAAAATTGCTATGATCTGCTAGAATAAGTGTCTAGATTTTTACAGCCCATTATTTAAGCTTGTTTTAAAGATTAAAAATTGTTTTTATATGCCCGTATTTTATAATCTAGATATTTTTTATATTGCCTTATAAAATTTGGCACACTGTAAAACGATCGATAAATCGAGTTTATTTACAACTTTAGAGAAATCTGTAGGTGCTCTGTAAAGCACTGAAAAGCTGTTAGCGGTCAGCATGATCATATAAAACGAATGCGAATTCAAAATATCTCGTCACTGCACACTTTTGTTTTATGAAAATGAAAAATTATACTCATTGTAAGTTTCAAATTAGCTCTACCCTATTTCGTTGAACGTAGAAAAGATCTATTAAATTGGAACTTTTTGTCTGCTACTACAAAGTTTTAGATTAAGGTGTGTAAATGGCCTGCCAGTTGATTTATTTACAGTAAATGATTAACTTTATTTCTAAAAATTCTTTTCAAAAATAGAACTCTAATATTAAACGCAAATTCCATATTTCTACAATTCTAAATGCACATTTAAAATTATCTTTTCCCTATCTTAGTATTTTAATTAAATAATAATTAAATACAAACATTAAATCCATAAACTAGATTTTAACAAATTTTTGAAGAACTAGGAATAAACTAAATTTACTTCTCTAAACGGTAACTCTGTAGCACAGATAGAAATGACAGAAATGCATAATTCTCATTCTTATTATTGCTGAATTTTTCAAATATTACTCAATTTTGCCTAATCTTTACAAACCACAACAATATGTACGATAAAATAACCAATAGTATTGAATATTCAATAAATGAGTGCAAAATCCACCTTTGGTGATTAACACGTGATAAACAGACACAAAGAAGAATCAATGCTAGACGGAATTGTAATCTTGCATCCGAGACTTGGTTAAAATGAATTACAATGAATTATATTCAGTGCTGCAGATAGGAAAGGCCATACATAGCAAGCTATAGAAAGAAAGAAAAGAAAACCTAAATTTGTTATCTAGTTGACCCATCTGTGTAACCGTAGACAATAAGAATATTACGAAAGTACCAATGTTAAATTTACCGAAATAACGACACATCGTTATAGAATCAGCACAAAAATAAGATGGACATTGATTCACAAAAATGGATCAGATTTTATATTATGAACAGAAGTTAATTCGATAAAAGAATATTGGATGTCTGACTGTGATTTTAATGTAGAAAACGTAAGATCTTTACAAGTTTCATAAACCTATTTGATTAAATGATACCACTAATGTGCTGTGTTGCCGAATAAGATAAGAGAAACGTACTCTCAACTATTTGTTATATCAAAGATTCTTTAGCGATAGATGCAAAAATTGACTTTGAAAACCTCTGTATAGTAAAACCCATCTTTTAGTAGTGTTTGTCTGTCAAGCTATCATTCTCCCTCCAACTAATAAGTATGGAGACAGAGATAGCATTAGCGTCTTTGTTGGGAGAAGGTGCCGAAACCAGCCTTGTAAATAAGTCTTCATTTCATCAGCAACTGAATTTTCTTATACTCTTAGTACATGCAATGTTTATGATGTCAAAAGAGTATCCGAGAATCGATAAGATCTTGGAACTCCAACTTCTAATGGTATACCGTAGATGTACAATTTCGGCGTTGTGGCAATAAAAATCTGTTTGTTTTTAAGAACTTAGCAATGATTTCAATCAATTGATCTTCAAATGTCGAAACTCAACGAAGGTTTTGCAGCGACAGAGCAGATGCTAACTTTTCCAGTCATCTGTATAGACAGGAAAACAAGAAGTCTGTAGATCTGTGAAGAGCTCGTGCAAGATAGTGTTGAATATGACGGGTATTAAGCAATCTATCTGACGGACGCCTTGTTGGCAACACAAATAGATGCAATGGTGTCTTGATATGACTTGATGATGTAATTGCCTCCTCGGTAATGGACCTGGAACCTCTGAATAGCCCTATTAATCAAGTCGTGGTGAGCGGTATCGGATGCCTTGGTCAGATCAAAAGCAACGATAGTATGAGATGAAATGGTTTTTCGAGCAGTCTTGACCATGACTTGAAAAGGCTAAACAACCGTTCACTTTCCTAAACCCTCTAAAGAGGACAGTTGTTTGGTAAGGGTATGCCCGCTAAGTATACAAGATTCAGGAATAGCAAAACACACTCTCAATACCTGGATGTTGATTTTGTCTAACCCGGCTTTTTGCAGTTTTTCTTTGGTGATTAAAGATAATTTAAGAAACGTTCTTGATATACATTTTCCCATTTGCTCTGATGTCTTGATTGAATAGAATTCTTTTGGCTAACTGCCTTCTGTTCTTGCCGAGTAACTGCTGATTAAACTTGTAACAATAAGCTCGCTTTCCCTTGGTATTTGTAGCCCTGATTTTGCTTCTATCTCTATGTTTGGAGTGGTGAGTAGCAGTCAGCAGGTTAAAGTGCGCGTCTCTCTGGTTGGAAGTATACTGTAGTAATAACTCGCTTGTCGACAGAGTATTTGTCCTTGTCAAGGAGGAAGAAGAGATATTGTCTGAAACGCTCGGTAGTTTCTGTTCCTGCTGCATAATTGTATTCAGGTTGATAGTGGGTGGATAGCTCTGGTAGTACCAAGCTTTCTCGTACAGGACACGAGTGGAGACGGCTGCTGGTTTTAAAGCAGTGCTAAATACAAAGTAACCTCCAGAAGACTTCCTGATGTTGTGTCCGGGTAGTGGCGGTGTAATTTATAATTAGACATCTGTGCATCTTTGGTAGCTTAAACCTTTTTGTTGAAGAAGTTGGTCCGGTATTGATTCATGTTAAGACATTAAAAGGAAACTTTCTCAAAAAACTCTGAGTTTGAGAAGGTAGTTGTAAGAGCTTGCTTGGTTTTGATCCGGCAGGTTGTAATTAGTAGGACCTTGCACTGACATTGACATTTAAGGTCATAAAGTAGCTATTGACCACTTGACTTGGTGTTATACTAAGTTAAATTTTTATTTATGGGGGGTATAGTTACTCTCGCCGTTTACACGCGCTTACCTGAGTTTCTTTACCTTACTAAACAACGGGGCATTGCAGTAAGAAGGTTCCGAGGGAGACCAAGGCACAAGACCGATATCAAAAGGAAAAAGTTTACAGTGCCTTCCGTTACATCCCAAAAAAACTTTACATTTAGATGGATTTTTCATACTGAACACACAAGGATGAATATTTACCCCATTAAACATTGTTTCGAGTTTTCACGCTATTCATGTTTGTTTATTTCTATACTATGCGTACAAACGCGATTCCAGAATTATGATCGATACTGGACTATCAGACTATCATGCAAGAAATTCTTTCTACTCGGAATGTATGTAAACAAAACTAAAGAAGGCATGGATCAAAAGATGAAGGAACATGTTAAGCTTTTATTTAGTTGCCCAGTTTTGTTGCAATTGCTTGGGAAGTCTCCTTAGACGTTCATTAGCATCAGTATTCATTCCACTAAAACTGTGTCGTCACGCCTTGTAACCTGGAAATGGTATAACTTCTTTTGGAAAGCCTGAAAAGGTAAATGGTCAATAGTATTGAAGTATTTTGAAATTTGCAACTATAAATGTTTATATCTTGTTTTAGGAAGTCTAGAGTAAGTTTCAAATGCTTATCGAATAAATTTACCTTTCTAGAGATTCTGGTTAAATCATTTGTTCTCTATCGCAATATCCCAATGGAGATTTATAAGTTGATTATGATTCTTTGTAGAGAGATATATTTTGGAACTAGGTGAGCCGCAGCAAAATGTCTTACAATTGCTGTAAAGTGATGGAAAGCTCAATAAACAATGAGTTGATAACAAAATAGAAATTTCAGAGTCGCTTGAATATTTCTCTTGGAAGTTATGGCAAAGTACCAAAAGGAGCATCAACAAAAGAAATTGTTAATAGTAGTGGCTAAGATCCACTGTTTAGACTGTCTGAGGTTTAGAATCATAAAAGATGAGTAAATCTTTTAGATGTGCAATTAATGAATGTTTCAGGTGATATTTCGTAAGGAGCACTAAATTCTAGTTGTAGATGAATACCTTGCACAGAGGAACTCTAGAAGGGAAAAACAAAAAGATGCTGAAACATTAAACAATAAGAATAGACATACGTTTCAATAACATAATTGATTAAATGGTTTACAAACGAGCTTGTATAAAACCAACATTGTGTTGGCCTTTTTGTCACCAGAAAAAAACTGTGTAATGTAGGAAAATCAAATTAAGATGCTGAAAATAAGAATCATATCAGATTACTCAACTGGAAGGTACAGGTAGTAACGGTCAGTTGAAAGTTACGTCTCGGTTACCATCTTGCCGATATGGATATCGTTTGATACGGACTCTGGAGGCCAAAAAATTTCTAGGTTAACTAAACTAACATTTTTATTATTTTTTCATCTGTCTTACGAATGTTTAAGTTTGCAGTTTTGTCGCTAGAGACTAGATCAACTTTGGAGGACAACGGCACAAAACCTGAAACAACTATAAAGTCAAAGTTTCCATCTCCATAAACATACTTAACTTACTTGCAACACTAACTGTTTCGTTTGGTGTGGGCATGGGCATAGCAAGATTTTGGTTGCACGTCCTGAAATAGAAGGATACCCTCAAGTAATTTTTTTTATTAACCCTTATCCGGGCAAGGTGAATCCAATGGATCCGGCGTCCATTTTACTTTGTCATATTTTCTAAAATATTCGTCTTAGAGTAATGAGCGCTTATGACTTCTAAGAATACCTTAGGTAGAGGAGTGTTATCAGTTAGTCAAGTATTTTAATTTATATTTAGTAGATGAAAAAAAATTTTTTAAGTTGATTATTACATAACCGGGCAAGGTGGGTCCACTGGACCCTCCTTACATTTCTATCAATACTAAACAATTCTCCGTAAATTATGTTTATCTTTTGTTGTTGTAAGTTTCAAATGGCGATATTAGTGGTAAAAACGGTGGTTTATGGTTTTATGAATACTGGAGAATGCAAAATTATGAAATCGACTGAATTGATATTTTTTAGTTGTCAGTGTACTAAAATTCGAAAACAAACTGTCTCCTTATAAAAATTGAAAATGTTGAGAGTTTTTAAAATAATTTTGAAAAGGTCTTTTGTATGTCTGGTAGTATTAAATAAAAATGCAAGACTAATTGATACTTTTTATTGTGCCTCTGCTGCCCTTTTAGGTAAATTACGTTATATTCTTAGGTTTTAAAAGTTTTACAATATTGTGTCAAATAAAAGAAGACATGATTTTAGAAAAATCAGGTACAAGTTATAAAATTTATGACTTTGTACAAAAATTATACAGAAATATGGTTTCTGAGTTTCTGATGCTTTTCTAGATGAATTAGGTTATATGATTTTGCAGAATTATGTCCAACCAGGAAAGACATTTACTTCTAGTCATCTAAATAATAATTGTTTTTATCTTATTTAATTACCCGTGTATGCAATACTAACAAAAAGTACTACACAAACTTTATAATACAAAGGTAGGTCCACTGGACCCACCTTGCCCGGTAACGTACGAGGGTTGCTATTTATATTTCTGGCCTAACAATGAAAAAACAAGTATTTATGATCGAAACTAGTTTTATTGTTTTTCAAAATATTCTCCATTAGATTGATACACTTTTCCATGCGTTTGAACCAATTTTAGAAGCACTTTTTCCACTCTGTTTGAGGCAGCTACAAAATATGCGTTTTGAAACAAAAAACGGCTTCTTCTGGTGTTGAAAATCGTTGACCACGCAGTTTGTTTTTGATGTACGGGAATAAAAAGAAGTCATTGGGTGCCAAATCAGGGCTGTATGGTGGATGGCCTATCAACTCGACCTTCTGGCTGGTTAAATATTCAATTGTTTGAGCAGCGGTGTGAGAGCTTGCATTGTCATGATGAAGAATAATTCGCCTCTTCTTTGAAGTTTTCCGAATTTCTCCAATGACTTCTGGCAAACAAATGGTTGTGTACCATTGAGAGTTGACCGTCTTACGTTGCTGTAACGCCACTGTTGCCACATGACCGGTAATGCCAAAGAAACAGGCAACCATTTGCTTCGATGTGCTTCTTTCGCGAACAACTTTTGTTGGATTTGGCTCGTCTTGAAAGACCCACACAGTTGACTGCTGTTTTGTTTCGGGGTCATATGCGTAGATCCATGATTCGTCACCTGTGCAGATGTTTACACAGCCTTTGATACACCTTTCGCAAATTTTTTCAACATTTCTTTTGAGCATTGGTCAGGTTATGCGGGATCCAACGGGAACAAATTTTTTTACGGCCAAATGATCATGTAATATCTTGTTGATGCTAGTCATACTAATGCCCAAAGATGTCTCAATCTCACGGTATGTCACATGACGATCTTGTTTAATCAGTTCACGCACAGCATCGATGTTTTCACGCACAACGACAGATTTTGGACGGCCTTCACGGATTTCGTCCTGGAGTGAACATCGACCACGTTTGAATTCATTATACCAGTTTTTTACAGTGCTGTAGGATGGAGCTTCATCGCTATATAATGTATTAAGTTCATTGATGCACTCTTGTCATGATAATCCACGTCGAAAGTTATGAAAAATAATTGCACGAAAGTGTTCACGGGTCAATTCCATTTTTTTACTAGGGAATGCACTTTTCAATTAACTGCAAACAACACTAATCGCACTCAAATGACAAAATGTTGTGGTTGAGGTTATGTTCAACAATGTAAAGTTTACACCGGAAATGTCAGCTGACGCCTGGAAACAGTCAGTGTTGCCAAGGCCAGAAATATAAATAGCAACCCTCGTAAATAAAATACGTTGCCCGAATAAGGGTCAAGCTAATAAATGTTCAAATTCAATTGAAAACCGTAGAAAACAAATAAATTTGAATACAGTAATTACAAATTCTGAAAATTAAAGTCAGTGCATAATAAATGATGTCGATATAGAGACAAACAAACATGAAAAAAAAATCAAGGTGAATGATTGAGCAAAAATGAAGATAACCATTTCATTTTTGTGATGAATAATCTCAGAACCATTAAAAATTCTATTGTAGAAAAACAAATCACAATAAGAATAATTGTAAAGTTGTGTGTAAACTAATATCGTAGATTTTTATGTAAATGTGAAACGAAAAAATAAATAGTGACATATAAGAAGGTACCAAAATATGCAGCAATAAAAGCAGCCATACCTAACACACTTAACACAAAAGGGGAGGGCTTTAGGGTAACTAATTGTGAGTGCAGCTAAACTTTAAGAAACGCCCCTAATTTTGTTCTTTTTAAAAGGTTTCTTAGAATTTCACATTTCCGTCAGGGTAGGGAAATTAAAATAGAAAGTTAGAAAACAGAAATTAAAACTGAAGGTCTAAAAAAAATGTAATGACAATAATTTGAAAAGAAAAACAGTAAAAGCGCACACCTTGTAAGAACTTTCAATGAGAAAGCTTATACAAAATATTTTTTTATCTTATACAATTTGATAATTCTTGTATTTATTGTTCACCACTTTTTTTCCAATATATGATGAAAATTAAAATGTATTTGTCCTTAATTCATACATTGATACTTTAGATATTTTCTCTAGAACAAATATGTAACAGAAAGCATTCACATGGTTTCAAGAGATAAACAGTGGTAGATTTATCACAATAGGATTTATAGGAAGAAAAGAAATTTATTGATTACTCTGTTAATTATTATCTTAAAAATATGACAACGTTATAGTAATATAGGCAAATCCATTAGTAAAAACAGAGTGTAATTTAATATTTTTGATGAGGGATGATGATGCCCAAGATCAAGTGTCCTTAAGGTAAGTAAGGATAGATTTTTGCAAATTTCGTTAATATTATCGCGACTGTTTGATTAGTAAACTTAAATTTAAGATGCCTGTTAAAAGAACACGTAGAGAAATTATTCAATTAATTTATTTTAACCATACAAACGGAAAAACGCACGCTGAAATTGCGAATACGTTAAATATGAATATCCGAACAGAGTATAACGTAATAAATTGTATTAAAAATGAAGACAGATTGGAGCTAAAGTCTTCTCCAGGGAGGCCTAAGAAATTATCAGAGCGAAATACACGATTATTACTGAAAAAGTGCGAGATAACCCTGGGGTTTCGAGCAAGAAATTAGCAAATGAGCTACTAAACAAAACCGGTGTGCAGGTGACCAGCAGAACTATTCAAAATGCGCTCAAACGGAACAAATTTACATCAAGAACTGCAAGGAAAAAACCGTTGCTCTCTCAGATTAACATCAAAAAACGATCAAAGTTTGTTAATCAGACTATTAATCGCGATGAACATTACTGGTACAATATAATATTTTGCGACGAATCCAAGGTTATGTTATATTACAATGATGGTTTGAGTTTGGCGGAAGGCAAATGAAGCACTGAAACCCAAAAATATTATACCTACCGTAAAATTCGTTGGATTGTCAGTGCTGGGTTGGGGGGGTGTATGGCAGCTTCTGGTGTTGGAGAAATGACTTTTGTTGAAGGGACTATGGATCACTTACAATATTTAACTATCCTGAAGACAGCAGTGCGTGAAAATTGGGCCTGGAAGGACGTTATCTATTTTACCAGGATAACGATGCTAAACATCTCTCCTAAGCAGTACGTTTCTGGATGTTCTACAACTGCCCAAAAGTAATACAACCGCCTCCACAGAGTCCGGACCTTAACGCTATAGAGCATTTATGGCCAGATTTGAAAATACGAGTAGCAGGGAGACATCCTTCAAACCGAAATCAGTTGAAGATCTTCATCTTGGAGGAATGGAACAAAATCAAACTAGAAGATTGTTTAAATTTGGTGAATTCAATGAATTAAGGCATAAGGGATGCATACTACTAGATATTAATAATTATTATTAATGTGTCCCTGAAAAAAGTAGTGTTTTTCACACTTCACATAATGCTTAAGCAAGCTTTGAAAACATTTTTTTCGCAGTGTAGATTATCTTACTTTTTGATTAAATTCGGTGTTCTTTTTATTTTTTATTTCATTTTAACAAAATCTTGTAATTATGTAGAAATATGTTTAATAAGCGAAATAGCGTTTGAATTTTTAAAATTTCTAAACCCATTCTCCTTTTATTGTCTGTAATAGTCAGAATTTCGTTGATTTTCAAGTATTGAAAACATTTATTTCGTTGACTGTATATGAAGTTGAAGAAATTTGCATCCGCACTAAACAAGGCAAAATTCGGAATACTCGGCAAGCTTACACACGTGTGTATCCTGCAACATGACGGTATTTGTTAGCTAACAAGGTCAGTAGACGAAAGGACGCTCACTTATTCTTAATTCTCAAACGCGCCAAAATTGTTACTAGTTACAGCTTTGAAAACATAATAAGTTAAAATAGAGACAAACCTATTTGCCCAAATAAAGTTCATAAGTTCAAACGCATCGATAATTATCCATGCATAGCATGTTCTTTATGATTTACTTTTGTCTGTACAGTTTATACGGTGGGAATTAAATAGAACGTATTTGATTTACCATTACGTACTTTAGAACAAGAAGATACATCATCCTGAATAAAAAGTACCTGTCTAACTATATCTGAATTGACATGTTTTCTCATTACCGCATAAGGAGTTAAAAAAATTCAAAATAAAAAACTTGTTTTATAGACAACTATACAAAAATAATGAGAGGCCACGCTCAATATAAAAACGGTTAGAATAAGGGTAACTAATTGCAAGTTCTACTTACGTAAACGACCCTACTTTCCTTCAGTTTAAAATGTGTTTTTTTAGAACCTTGGGTTTTAATAACACAATACGCTTAAGCGTAGCCTTATTCTGATTAATTAGTTGTATAAGAACATTGGAATTTTTGTGTTATGGGCGCACTATAATATGAGAAACTCACAACCTTACATTTATTGCTAAAAAGAAAACTGTTGCTTACTTAAAATAATTTTTAATAAACGAGTTATGCGAGCTTGTCGTACAAATACGAGTTAAAAAAATTCCATCATAAACAAGGTTGTTAAATCCACACCTTACAAAAAAGTTCAGAAAAAAAATAAACTTTACACAATTAATTATTCCTGCAGGTTTTAATAGTTTTATAAACCCAGCATTAACTTATACAAATTGACTTTTTTATGATTTTTCATAAAAGGAAGCTTAAAATAAAACCAGATGCTGAAATAAAAATTAAATTTCAACGACCTACAAGGCGAAGAATAATGTTTTATAACATCAATTTATTACTACCATTATTTATGATTAACTTATGAAATTCCAGTAGCTACTATCGAGTTTTTTCTTTCTGTTTTTTTTTCTTTTAATGGCGTCTTCTTTTTGTGAAAAAGCTAACAATAAAGTATCTCTTTAGTCAATATAAATTTCGGCGTGTGTGTATTCACGAGGTTTGTGGGACTAAAATAAGATTTACGCGAACGTGACGTCATGAGAGTGAGATACGTATTTTTCATGTGCACATTTTAGAAAGTGGAAGATGAAATCGTGACCGTATGTCATCATGAAATAGTCACTCAAAATGAAAATATATTCGAAAACAAATGCCTTGTGTATCTGTTTTGCATAAAATATGGAAATGAAATGGGAGTCTTTAACAACAACCCATGAATCTGATCGACAGTAACAGATACTGATATAGCCAGGCAACAATAAATTTCTTTGGGTTGCCAGGTCTGATCGTTTATCAAACCATATACAACATGGCCGGTTGTTATCTGCTATACAAAGCCTCTCTCTATATACACCGCGATACAGATGGCACGATTATGTTGCTAATGACTTTTATATTTAACTCTGATTCATTCCTTTTTCATGTGGCTGTTAGCAGCGTGAGTCAAATGCAAAAAGCACTTTTGTTGGGTGGCATTAAAACACCTCCGGTTTGATTAACGAAAACGTGCTAATGCAACTTCTAACTATAAACATGTTAGCAACACAAAGCACGACATAAATTTCAACAAAACTCTAAACACTCCTTTTAACAATAAATTTTCGCAACTTTGTAATTACTTGAAGAAACACAATTTATTATTCATTTACAATTTAGAGGTTTTTCTTGAACTATTCATTGGACTGTAATTGAAAATGACAATCAGTTGTGGTCAATTCATTTGTAAGTTTCAAGAGATGAAAAGAAAACGACAGAGGATACTCAAGAGAAAAGAACATAATAGTATTGTATGAAAGGGTATGAAAAGAAGGTCCCCGTTATCCAAGTCTTCCAGCCTGTCTTGCGACTTATACGAGTCGTGTATTCCTAGGGGAACTTGACAGGAATGATATCGTTTTATCCAGGCAAGTCCTCAATCTACTCATAGGACCTTTCAGCACGTACGACTATTTTATCTTCGTTTTTAGAGCGTCTGTCGCAGAAGGGAGTTATTTTAATTTAATTGAAATTAGGGGGAAGAAATAATGAATATTGAATGTCAATCTCCTTTCTTGATTTTCAGCAAAATTTAAATCTAGATATTAAAAAAGCTGAACAGTATGTTTAGACTGTCTCTTAACAGATGTGGGTCATTTGTATTTTTATATTTGCGTATATTTTCATATTTTTTTGTTATAATATCAATAAAATTCCTATATAATACTAATGGTTTAACATCTGCTTTAAGTAATTAATTATCTATGAACTACGACTCTAAAATATTAAATGTTTTTGTCTTATCAAGATTAATATTTTAATTGATAGGCAGTATATTAAAAAGATTTATTAAACTTCCTGTCAGTATTTATTAGTATATTTTTTGATAACAGTGAAAAGTAGTACAGGCGCCTCCTATGAACACACAAGCCTCTTCGTTTTCTATTTTTATTTCAACTACACACAGTGCGAGATTTTGCTACTAATCAAAAATTATCTAGTTAAGTTTCAATTCTTTAATCAAAGGTGATTCATTGCTACTTTATGACAATTTTGACAAACCACTTGTAAGAGAAGGAAATGTTACAGCTTTGCATAAATACTACATGCTTATGATGTATTCACAAATTCACAACCTTCTTTTCTTTGGAGCCTCATTAGAATTATTCGTCACTGTGATTACACTTTCGAAGAACTTTTCACCAATGTGGATTTTACACACTTTTTAAACGTTTGATTAATCTTCTTTGTTTTAGGGTTGCATTCAAGGGCTGAACAAAACGAAATTACCAGAAATATCATTGACCTTCACTGCTAACCGGGATGTTTATCGATACAACTCAATTCCGAGATTACAAGTTACTTTCGAGAGTGATTAGGCTCTTCGAAACCACGTTATTTGTAAAGATTCAGCAGAAGGAAATCTATTGGTTATGAAATCTAGAAATATCATAACCCTCTTCCATACTATGGTAGATGAATGTTTTTATTATATTATTCTATTTCTCTTTGCTTTCCTCGCGCTTCTTTAAAATGCTATCGTTTAACAGTCAAAAACTTTCTTTTGGCAAATTTAGAAAAAATAATCCAAAGCGTTTTAACCTTAGAATTGTTAATCGAAGTTTCTACATTTTCATATTTTCTGTAAATGGAGCACCTTATTGGACTTATTGCATGTGGATGTTCATCTAATTGATAGTATCCTATGAAGACATCAAAGTTCTGAGGTTTCTTTCATTCAGGCAATGCTTGATCTCAAACCATGACCTAAAATTAAAAGCTTGAATGTCTTTGTCATCTTTACGTGATTTAATGATCAACAAAGCTCTAGATGAAAAAGGCAAAAACGCCCAACGAGATGGTAGTGAATTTCAGTTTCACCAAAACGTTTGTCTCTTCACTCCGCTGAATATCTTTATGCCATGATAGCTATATTGATTACACAGTTAGACATAAATAATCTTCTAAGGTACTGCTGATACTCCATAACTAGTCTAGTTAGAAGTTACTCTAAAAGATTTCGAAGTCCTCAGTAATGTCAGGACAGTACCTATTAACACATGCTAATAGTACAATGAGCTTAGTTTAAAAGTCCCTCACACTTTTGGCGTTTTTCCTATACCTTCTCCCATTTTGCGTTGCAGTACCACTGTCAATCTATCTAAAAAACAAAAAATCTCTTTTGGATATGTTAATTTCCGGTCATACTACAGCCATTTCTATTTAGTAAAATAAGATTCAATGACGTAGGAAGGTGAAAGCTATTACCTTCCAGATCATTAGGAAACAAATTAGAAAATGTCTTGCACGCTCTCGCGATTTGAACATTCTCTTCATTATCTTTTAGATCTAGCTGTAATCAATTAATAAAGTAGCAGAAGGTCTAACAGCGTTTCCAAAACCATGAAGTATTAGTGATTGCGATACACGCAAGCTTTTAAAATGATAGGGATGCTTCCTGACCGTGTTTGCTACCATACCAATAACAGTTGGTATGTGATAGAAGCCTCACCATGATGATATGATCGCAAAGAATTAATTTTGGTTTAAGTTTGTACGTTTCGTCCAAATTGTGACTGAAAAAGTCAGTGATCTATTTTAAGATTCAACACGTGTATTATTAAATCTACCTGATGTCTATCATTTTATACTCAGTTACAATTACAACATAACAGAACTGGAGTTACATGTTAGAAAAGTCAATTTCTTTTGTGATGCTTTCATCACGCGTAATTAAAGTTAAACATTTCGAAAATGACTACAGTTCAATTGAAAAAAAAAGAGAAGGTGAAAATACAAATGTATAGAGGTGTTTTCTTATATCAGTCTGAAACTCCTTTCCGCTGTGATAATAGACTTAATAGTTGTATACCATCATAATTATGTGTTTGTTTCACAATCAAAAACGCAATCCAATGTAGCGTCCGTGAAAGTTGTTTGTTAATTTTTTGCTATATGTGCAAGGTACATTCCACTAGTATCTTCTAAGAGAGGTTTCTGGTTTGGATGATCAACACTTTTCTAGAACGTATTTTTGCTAGAGAACGTTTGCTACCAAAACAACTGAGCAAAAAAGAGTACGAAACACAGAATTCAGATTTTGGTCACCTACGCAATCTTATGCAAGCGCTTGTAAGATGTTTTATCAATTCTTGCAAAGTGTTTTGTGCCCAACATGTGGATTATGATCAGTTTTACAAATATATTACAGTTGGTATTTGAAAGCAGATTGGGCAATCCTGTTCTTTGGAGGAAGATGAACTGTATCTCATGTTTCCAAAAGTAAAGATTCATCGAGCAGAGGTTAGTATAATTGCCCTTGGAAGGTGGAACTGGTAGTTGTCTGCAATATTATTTTCCAGATTTTTGATTCTGCTCTGTTATTGCGTGTATGAATAAACCTTTCGATGCAATTTCTATCTTATGTTCAAGGCCTTACGAAGTCGATAACGGTGTTATTTCGAGACACTAAACATTGACCTCATGATCCAATAGGACTTGGAAGAGACTTAATATTCTGCTAAATAAAGAGAACTTACTGTGGTTATTTAGCTGAGAAATGTGAATAATTTTAGATATTACTCTTATTAAAAACATAATGCTGTTGTTTTTCATTTCACATAATCCGACTGAGAATTTCTTTCTTTTCTCTCTATTGCTTTTCAATAGATCCAAAGATTTGTTAGATATTTTATGAAATTGGTAGTGTACGTATTTATTTATCAGAAAGTGAGGTAATACCATTTGGATGCGAATAGGTTCCACTTTCCGTAGAACACACGGTATACGTTATCGAATTTATATGCTGTAAGTTGTTTAATACTGTCATAGCAACATCAGAATGAATTAATTTCAATGATGTCATAATGTAAATAAAATTTTTCTAATTGTGTTACGTTTTTTTATAGAAAACAAGCAGGAAACGGCAAGAAAATACATACATAATCAGCTTTGTGTCTTAAATCGTAAGATCACATAAAGAATATCTCTTTAATTTAAATGAAAGATTATGAATGATTTAGCATTTACGAACGTGCATTGTAAGTCACTATTGCATACAATATGATTCATATGTATTTGTTCGTTTAATTTTATTTCATGTGTTGCCTAAGATGTTAATTTTACACACAAGCAGATTACAATATTACTAATTAAATCTCCCTATTGCAATATTTGACCATTAAATGTAAAGATCTAATTAGTAATTTTAGTTTGTAAAATTAATAAGAAATATTTTTAGAAATTATTGAGAAAGTACGTACCTTACATACAAGTATCAGAATAAAAAGCAAGACATTTTTTAAACAATCTAATCCAACTATTAATAAACTGACCCTTAAAATTAACCCTAAAAGAATTTCATTAGTGTTCTTTGATTACAATGCAAGTCGAGTATAAAAGTTGCCTTTCGTTAATACAATGTATCGAACAAATACAAGCAGGTCAAGACCGATCCATAAATTTGCATTTTTACCTTTTTACGCTAACTACGAAGCAGAAGTGGTTTAGCGTAATTAATGATTGTGGCCAGCCAAGGAGGTTATTGACTGTACTGTTCTTAATAACATGAAGCAATTAGCGATTTATATTTATCGTGATCTAATACAGTAAAAGGCAAAAAGGTTAACGATGACTGATTGATTTTAGAAAATTACCTTAATAACCTACGTTTATTGCAGTTAAACATGAAAAATGTTCAAAGGTTGAACAAACTGTATTAATTCTCCTTTGTGAGCTATTAAATGTAAGTTTTAAATAAACAAGCATTGAAAGGTAACACCAGTAGCCTTATTACTGTACTATGTGGATAACATGAAATTGAGTCATTCATTAGTCCTTGCTAGTTTAAAAAGGTATACATATGTATCGCTATTATACAGGGGGTCCTAACTGTCGTTATTTATAGGAAAATCAAAGACTGTTATACTAGGGAATGATTCCTTTTCGTATTATTGACAAATCATAAACATTAAAATATCAATTTTAGCCCAATTTAACCAATTTCGCATCTCCGATAGTTTCTGAAATCTCCATTTATGTAAATTATATTTTGCTGAACTGTTATCGTCATCAAGTTTAGAGAAGAATTTTCTCGTCTTGCGAAACTTTTTTATAATTTTAGCTGTTTATTGATTCTATATACGAACTGCTTACTGCATAGATAAGTATTAGTTAATTCTTTCAGCTTGATACAATTGATATTCATTTGAAAAAACCTTTATTTGAACAAATTTTCGTGTTTATCTGTAGCAATAAAAAATTGTTATCCGACCCGTTTCTTCAAACAACCAATCGAGATCTCGATTAACTTCGTTGAAAAATAAACAATGTATAGGTTTATCAACAAATCATTAAAAAAGATTTTCGTCTGTTTTAATGTCTTGTTTTGCTTTTTCTCAGCAAGGTATTATTTTTCTCTTATGTTTTTAGTTATAGAAAGATGTTGTTTTGTTGAATTATAAAATTTAAAAGCCTTCTAAATAGGGATTGTTCCACTTCCTCTTGCTTAAAATTGTTTTTATTGCTCCCTTTGTGTATAAACTACTAGTAGACTTTGTTTAAAGCGGATGTGGGCGAACCCACTAACACAAATCCTTTGTATAAAGATAATATACATGTACAGACACACATAAGTAATTCAGAAATATTCATATACGTCACACTAAATAGTCTTTCATGCATAATTAACAAATCATCAATCTTAAAATTTAGCCGGAGAATTTGAATCACCTAAAAAATTACTCAAATTCCAAGTTGCCACACCATGAAATGTTACGCCGCCATAACGTTGTATATACAGTTAATCTGTTTGGCTAATTATAGATTTAATGATTTGTAGGTGTTTGTATTTCAATCTGTAATTAAAGGTTTCAGTTATAAAACGAGATCCACGCCAATTTTCTTTTTCGAAGGGATTTTATTATTTTCTGATTGCTCCACTCTGAGGATTTAGTTGGAAGTATTTTACTGGTGTGTATCAGGCATTACTTTTATACAAAAGACCTTTCACAACAAACTGTGCCTTGAAAACGTTTATTTATACCGTCAATTCGGATTTACGATCCAAAGATATTCTCTACGCTGCAATATTTTATTTACGGGCAGACACTTTCTTTTCTCATTTTTCTGGTTATTGAACGTGAAAAGTAACCGGATTTCTAAAAATCCCCGAATTTCCTCTAAAAAGTATGAAATCTCTATTGTGCCCCGAAGTTCTTTGTGTAATTCCATATTTCATGGCCACTGTCGTTCGCTACATTGTTTGAAAACTAGTCTCATTTTGTCCTTTCTTATTTTCGTTTTCTTCTTGTTATTCTACTGGGATATTGTTACACGTTAAGAATTTTTCTGAGAACGTCGCAGAAGTATCTTCCAGTAAAAGTATTATGTATCAAATGGAAAAGAAATGTAAATTCTTCAGATAGTAGACGTTTGTTTGCTGAAACAAAGTTTTCGAAAGCTAAATTGAAATCGGGAGGTTGCAACTTTCCGTTACTACCATCATATAACACTTTTGTTAGGTAAATTGTGTAATCATAAAATTGAAAAATTGAAGACACGAGAAAAATGAACGCTTTTCATCTTCCTTTAGATTGTACAGTGTGAGATAACCGAAGATTAATGGATATGAAAAATTGACACCGGTATGAAATAAAATATGCGTTAGTGAACTAGAACAAAGTTTAATGCAAAGTTATTACTGCTTCTTAGATGTTACAGTTTTTTATTCTTATGAAGCTTGATGTTTTATTGCATATACTTAAATAATTTATTTGAAACGAGCAAGGGAATAGTCATCCAATATGGCATAGGTAATAACAATAAGTTACGTTGGTTAAATTAAGTTTGATTGACCATAAATTAATTAATGTTTTAATTGCTATCATAGCTATCAATCACAAACTGATTTATTTTATTAATTTGAAGTTTTACCCTTTCAATATCCACTGTATGCAACTCAAAGCATTATAACAATGTCGAATACCAAGATTTAATTCTGAAATCATCATAAGATAATAACTAATTTTGCTAATTTTTCATTATGATAATTAGTTTCAGAAAGATCAAAATTTTGGAATTATCAAAATTTTCTTATAAGCCATAAAAGTGTCATTGACCAAAAGCTATTAAAATGATAATTAGAATGAATTAATTAATTAAATTTTATTAAGTCTCATTGCAGTACCTAATCCAAAACACAAGAGAAAATGAACAAATTAATTTTTTGTAGGAAAGGTATTAGTATGGTACATGCACAAATCAAAAACAATTATGTAAAATTTAAATAGCAAATAAACAAATTAATCTATCAATCAATCAAAATTAATTATTAATTTGAAAGCTAAACTAACCTGAAAACAGTTTTCTATTTTTATTGTACTGTTAGTTAATTCTATTATGGCGTTCTTTGAATATAATTAAGATCCCCGAAAGTGCTACACGTTGTTTTATTCAAATTTACTAATCATAATTATCACTCTGGTAATATCATAAACTTAATAGGTTGCCAAAATACTTTTTCCGCTAATTTAATTTTCTTGTTCTCTTCACTATCGTTTAGTACAGCTGAATGAATTAACACAGTCTTGAATTATTCGACTATTCGACTTCCCTTATTTATTTAGTACACATTAAGCGGCCTTGAACAAGTAAATAAAGATAATTTTGTCGTTCTTTCCGTTTGCGTATATCGTATGTATACAAATTACCGTTAAACGGCAACTTCAATGCGAAATCCGTTAAATTAATGGGTAAACAATCTTCGTGCGATTAATTTTTTATTATTTTACCGAAAGGCATGCGTAACATCTCTCTTAATGTTCCAGGTATAAGAAGCTTTATAGAAGCTTGACCTACTTTATGTAGGTATGTAATTAGCATGAGAGGTGCATAAATTGGAGATAATGGGGTCAGCAAGCATTAGCATTTTATGTATTCTTTTTTTAACTATACTCAAACTTTGGGTTAGAACAATTTTCTTAATAGAAAGATTTTAAAAATTGCAGCTGGTAGAAGACTAATGAATTAAAATCGGAAGAGTTTTACTTCTGAAATGGATTAGCTGCGTGTTTCTTTGTCCTTGTTCTGCAACGGTTTAACCCTGATACAATCTTGCTTTTTGTTTGCTCTTGTAAGGAGCACATGACATCTTAAGTTCTAATTACAAAGTCACTACTCAGTTGTTATTAGAATCTGAGATCATCTGGTGAGTATTTTAATTACCTAAGATGTTAGATGTTACTTTCATAACACCAGTTTTGAATCTTTCATGCATCCAGAAGATTACGTTCAATCTTATACTACTCAAAAGCGCTTTAGAAAGCTTTAAAATGTACGAATGACATGGACACTTTCTGATATGCACCATAACAGAGTCGTTTGAAAGCTCGATTACCTATTTATAGTAAAACTCCGCCAAAAAAAGTGTCTGGAAAAATCTTCATTCTTCATAGGTTTGACTATTTGGAATTCAGAAACCTAACACACAAAGTAGAGCAAGATTAAGAAAAACTAGAAGCAATTTAAATCTTAGCTTACTGCTCTTGGCCTTCATCTCAAGAACAAGATCAAGATTGTTGTAAGTTTCCGTCTTGATACTAAGAGTTTTGCTCAGTTCCTAAAGCTTTAAGGAATCTAAGAAAAAGTTTACGGATACATCGTGAATATCAAGAGCACTAACCATGTCTAGTCTTCGGTAGAACTTCAAGGTTTTGAGCTGAACATCTTGCAATGAATATTGGATTAGTAAAGCTCTATCAACTAGTGGTGAGGACATTCTTTCTAATTACTTTTAGCTTTGTCATTCTGAGGCAACTAATTGATAGGTTTTTCCTTATCAAAACAAAACAAGTAGATTCAAGGAAAAAACAGAAGAAATGCAAATCTTACAGATCTTAATCACTCGGTACTTGGTGGTTTTGGTCTTCATCTCAAAGCCAGGAGTAAGACCGTTGTAAGCCATTCAATCGAAGAAGGGACGATCTCGAATCGACAAGACATCCGTTACCCTGTTCTTTTAGATGGATCTTGATATAGTCCTGACTGCAATCATTTCTCAACTCCATTGCTACATTTCAATTTCGTTTCTTGTACCTTTATACTGTCGGAAACTTCCCCAAGCGGCTTGCCCAATTCTCCCACAGCGCAAAATGGGGGCATTGTTATTCTAGAAGCAACTTCTTTCTAACATCAATAACCATTACCTACAACCCAGTAAGATCATTAAACAACAAATAACAGTAACAACTCATCCACAGTTCTGTCATCAACTACCAAATCTATATGTAATTGTGAACCGTCCACCATCATCAATTTGTACCTCCAGTTCTATCTTTATTCTACGTCCCTGGCTAACTCAATCTCCTTTAAATTTGTGGTCGCATCTTTTCTCGGTCAAATAGTCAAATCCTGACAACGTTGCAAATATTTGGTCGTAATATTTCAGAAAATGAAGATATTTTTTAACACTTCACGTCTAAAGGACAGAAAATACGTAAAACTGTGAATTTCCTTCGTTTAGATTGTCTG
Organism: Ignelater luminosus; assembly: GCA_011009095.1. NCBI lineage: Eukaryota > Metazoa > Arthropoda > Insecta > Coleoptera > Elateridae > Ignelater > Ignelater luminosus. Next base: position 255,024 of record VTPC01090306.1, read on the forward strand.
AACCTTAAAGCAGCATTTTGTTAAGTTTCAAAGATCTTTTTAAATTTTATAGAGCAATATGGATCAATACGGTTTGTCTCGAACAAATGAAATCCATAAGAATGCTTAAAATACTTCTCATTGTTCGCTTTTAAAGCTGTATGTAGTATGAAGTAATCGGATGCACATATAAAGGTTAATGAATAGAATTTACATTCAGGCCAAGCAAGTTTCTGTTTTCCTGCTCTTGAGACGATTTCTTTCGCCAAAGAAAGTAACTTTTTCTTTTATTTAACCATTTGAAAGAAAAGGATTAGCTCTGAATTGGACGAATATTTTGATCTCCTCAATATTCAGTATCGTTTTTTACTTTTGATAATTCAAATAAAAATGCAGCTTAAAGAATATCAACAGATGTTTCAATTTTATTATTTACGTACTTATTTACATTAATTCAGTAATTTTAGCAAAAACGAAAACTTTTCTGCTCCTTGCAAAAGTTTACATTGCATAGTAAATCTATAAGGCAATATCTATCTAGATAGGTCACAGGGTTAGTTTTGGACAGACCATGTTTTTAAATATCTAGATTTTTGGAACTGTATAGGCCTCTAGGTGTTGCTCGAGCTATTCGAACTGGTCAGGTTTTTTCAACTTTCGGGATTTCTCTGTTCGGTTTGACTTTTGAGTTTAAGAAAATTACTCAGACCGATTAGGTTTTTCTTTATTAACGGTTACTCTTAGTTTAAGACTTTAAAGACTTCTAGGTCAAGAGATTTTTAATACTGCTTGGTGCAATAGCCTGGCTAGAGTTGGGTAAATTTATTTTTGATCAGAATTATCCAGCACTACGTCTTCTATTTTGACCTGTTCATTTAAATAATTATCATTTTAATGGGGCATCTGTGATGCTAGGCCCAAAATTGGAAGTTTCATTAGTTTCATGATAGATTTGCTTTAGATTATGTTTTGACGGAGTTTTGTTAGGAACTTCAGAACGAAATTATCAAAATTTTTTTGTAAACTTAAATTAATGTTGAACTTCACAAATAAAATTTATAAATTAAAAGAAATTTCCAACACTAAAACTTTGAAACCTTCTATCACAATGAAGAAGTGTATTATAAATGCATAACAGACTAAAAGCATTGTGCAATGCATTTGAGTTCTTACGTATTTTATTTATATGTACATATTCAAAGTTCTATAAAATAATACCGACATACTTAATTTAAATTTAAACATTTTAATTTAAAACTAAAGCGGTTTAGAAACTAAAAGCAGATTTAAATATCACTTGTTAAATTTGCTATCATACTACAAATGTTATTTAACTTAATTTATAATTAAAACCTTTAAATAGTAAAAATATTTTCAATACAAATTTTATTAAACTTCACCCTGAACTTTGTAATTTTTTTAGTATCACTGTCGTGACCGTTTTTTTCATAATTTTTATCCTTGAAACGCCAAAAGGTTAACTTAATAATTATTCTTCAACGAAATAATACAAAAACTTCAAAAAGAATTTTTATATTAAGTTTTTGTTTATAATAACAACCCGACCCTGACTATTACGAAATGAAAAGCACATTTAAAAAAAAGTGCGTGAGAGGTCGAGATGTGAAAAGGTGCCAGAAGACTTTTTATAGAAACATTTAATGAAATTCCCTTTGGGATATCGCCCCTTGACGTCCGTTCTGCGTTTAGCCCTAAGCCATTCTTATAATTTGTTTTACGAATGACGTATTTACTGTGAAGATTATAGCAAAATGGGAACAAAGAATTAAATTTTGCCCCATGTAGAGATAAAATCATTAAAATGTTTTTTAACCGAAAAAAAAGAATTAATTCATGTTGAAAAAAACAATAAAAACACTCCGAAGGTGACCTCGCACGAGTTGTACACTATGTGTGTCATAACTCGCGCAAAAAAAGAACTTGTGATTCAATCAAAGATAACTTTCATTCATGCGGTGACCGCGAGTGGGAGGTCGCGCTTGTGGTGGGGACTAAATTGAGGGGAAGGAATTCTAAGGGGAATGGCAATAACCTAGCGGGAGGTCTTCGCATTTTGATCGCCAGCTGCCCGTCGAGTCTTGGTCGCTACGAGTACCATGAACACAGAAACCCACTTGCATCGTTACCACACACGAAGTATCTTTACTTGTGTTTGGTAAAATAATCAGTAGTTAATCCGTCTTCGTTTGGTTGACTTAACACATCAAGATAAGATATGATAAGTTGGACAAGTGAGGAAAGTGAAGTTAGATGTAAGAGCAACGAAAGAAAATTGCGGAGATTCGTTTCGGACGGTGTTAAAACAGTAAAACTGACAGTTTAATTTTCGTTGTTGGTATTTTTCAATTCTAGTAAAAATCTTGATTTATGCAAATTATCTAGTATAGTTGCGTGATAAGTATGCCCATTTACAAAAAAAAATTTTTATTCCTTCTAGGTATTTTTACGTTAACTAATTTTATGATCAACATCCAACATCACTAATTTTCATGCAAAAACAAATTTAGACATATCGTTTTTAATAGTAAGGTCATTTGTATTTTTAAATGTTTTTTTTTTAATTAGAAACAGCAAATACAAACTAATATAAGAAACAATTAATACACAGGATACTATTACGAAAATTTAAAAAAAACCGGAATTATTTGTGTTATTGCTGTTTTTACATTATTGTAATTGTAAAATCTGGTTAATTAAATTTATCATTATTCCATTGGTATTATGATTATTGGAATACTTGGGAAAAACAATTACCAAAGAACGAAATACCACATATGTGGGAATTTATATACTTAATCTATAATAATTCCTTGGAATGTATATTCATGGTTGTTTTGATTACATTTACAGCGGTTATGTGATTAACAAGTAAAACAGATGAATTTGATAATAATAATAAATAAGGAAAATACCGCAAGTTATTTTCTGCGCTGTCTATTTTCAAAAGGTTTACATTAAAATCATGACATAATAGCTTTCCTATTCATTAATTCGTTTGTTTATTTATTAACGTTAAACTTTAATTAACATTGTTTTTTTACATATAAGCTTGTTATTTGACGTGATCCCTTTGCTGCTTTCATGATAGTTTTGGGCATGATCTTTGTCTCAGTGCATGGTCTTATCAGTACTCCTTTACTAAATACTGCATTTTGTCTTATCTTGCTTTACTCTTGTCAATGGTGCTACTGATAGCTTCGGTAACAGTGATTTTTAGACAATCTTTTTCTGTTTGACGTTATCTCTGTTTGATCACCCTTCCCCTATCTAAAGTTCTAATTTATTATTTAAGGTAAGCCGTCAGCGAACGAAAAAGAAAAATCAGAATAAGCAAGTGCAGAAAAATCTACTTTTCTAAGGGTCTAAAGGTATTTTTATTAATTGTGCTTGTACTAAATTCATACACCTATAGTATAATACAGTCTGATGTATTCTAAGCTACTCATTATAGAGTACATATATTGATTCTGTATTACTGAGTTCCATGAGTTAAAAAATGACGCACAGTTCAAAAATCCAGCATCATCTATTATACTATTATCTACGTGTCCCAAAGGACGACAGAATAAATCAGTGAAGTTTAAATAAGGTGAACAAGGGGACCAATATATCAAACCTTTTTTGCCCATCCACATATCATCAAATCAATATTTAGCCACCTGAAAACAATTCCGTAGTAATGCAAAGCAACACCATTGATAAGTAACTACGAGGGTCGTTTGAAAAGTTCGTGCAAAAATAAAAACTACTTAATTGTTTTGGGTAAACCTTTTTTATTTTTCAACATAGTCTCCTTTTAGGCTTATACACTTCGTCCAACGCTGCTCTAGTTTGTTGATCCCTTCTGAATAATAGGATTTGTCCAAGTCTGAAAAACAGCTATTCGTTTCTGCAATCAGCTCCTCCTTTGAATAAAACTTTTTCCCGCCAGATATTTCTTCAAATTGGGGAACAAATAGTACTCCGAGGGAGCCAAATCTGGAGAATAGGGGGGATGTGAAACGAGTTGGAACCTTATTTCCATTAATTTTGCGATCACAACTGCTGAGGCGTGAGCTGGTGCGTTGTCGTGATGGAAAAGGACTTTCTTGTGGGCCAATCGTGGGCGTTTTTCTTGCAGCTCGGTTTTTAAACGGTCCAATAACGATGAATAATATGCACCTGTAATAGTTTTACCCTTTTCCAGATAGTCGATGAGGATTATTCCTTGCGAATCCCAAAAGACAGTCGCCATAATCATTCCGGCCGAAGGAACGGTCTTCGCCTTTTTTGGCGCAGATTCCCCCTTGGTAACCCATTGTTTAGATTGTTCTTTGGTCTCAGGAGTGTAGTGATGTATTCATGTTTCATCCACAGTGACGAAACGTTTAAAGTCCTGCCGATTCTTCTGGAACAGCTGCAAACCGTCCTTGCAACACTTCACACGATTTCGTTTTTGGTCAAGCGTGAGCAATCGCGGCACCCATCTTGCAGATAGCTTTGTCATGTCCAAATGTTGATGCAAAATATTATGTACCCGTTCATTCGAGATGCCTACAGCACTAGCAATCTCACGCGCCTTCACTCTTCTGTCATCCATCACCATATCATGGATTTTATCAATGATTTCTGGAGTAGTAACCTCAACAGGGCGTCCAAAACGTTCAGCGTCCACTCCGAGAATTTTGAAACCACTTATAAACTGTTCTAATCGAAGGTGCAGAGTCACCATAATGTTTATCAAGCTTCTCTTTAGTCTCCTGAGGCGTTTTGCCTTTCATAAAGTAATGTTTAATCAACACACGAAATTCTTTTTCGTCCATTTTTTGAAAATCACTCGACTTCCTCGATTCAAACGAATGCCAAACACAAAGAAATAGACCGATCTGGCTGAAACTTGGCGTGTGTTCTCCCAAGAGAAGCTACTAACTAAACATAACCTCGATATGCGCCAGTAGTGCCATCTCTCTGACTTTGCACGGACTTTTCAAACGACCCTCGTATATGTTTCGTCGTATTTCTAGAGGTATGTAAAGAATTTGAATTTGAATGTTTCATCAGTTATGCTCAGTTTAGAAAATTAAGAGACCGACACGTGACTTTCATGCAAATGCCTATTCATACATTTGTAAAAGATTTTCGTTGAGGTTATACATTTACAAGAATCGGACCAATAATGAAACCTTTTGAAAATAATTAGCTTTGCCTAAATTCCACAAGGTTAGGATAATTGGCCTCACTGTACTATGATATGGTCATAACCAGCATTTGTCATATTCAAAAACGGCCAACCTCTATAACACACAATTCGTTGAGTACGGTGGTAATAAGATCATCATAAACCTGTTCTAAAACACACTCATCAACATCAAGCAGATCTTTCTCTTTCTTCAGGCCTTGACACTTTGGTTGGGATGCTCCTCTTTTCGCATGAGTCTGGGCGGGCTGGTGAATGTATCTGTTTGCAAAACAAGCTCTTTATTAAGTTTTTCCGATATCGCTTAAATTGTATTTTAGAAGAGTTTGGTTAAATCTTACAAGAAAATGTCTTTGTTTTGATAAATGACCCCATAGTTTTTAAATTGAGATCATGTCAAAGCAAAATCCCACAAGAAATAGCCACTCTTCTGAAAAGGTTAGTTGTTTCTTTGTAGCACAACTAATTTTTGTCAATTCTAAATTTTATCACTTCTACCCTCTAACTCATGATGCCAAAACATATTTTATCAATAATTGAAATAGTAAAACAGTTACAATGACTAATATTTAAATTATTTTAGCTTATTTAACAGTAATGTAATGTCTTTTACCAATTATTAACATCAAATCAAGATCTTAAATTTTGTCAACTGAAAATAAGGTTTTTTTAATATCTTCTGCTAGATTTTGCACGATGTTTTCGCTGATGCATTTGCTGTATTTGAACCATTTTCCTTTGAAGTTTCATTTGGAATAGGAGGTAAGCAGTATCTTCTCAATTCGCCTTTCACTTATGCCCAGTATCTTTCAATTGGTCGAAGCTGATAGCAATTTAGCAGATTAATATCTTTAGATCCAAAGTCAAATTGTCGGCACTGAGACACTTTTGGCATAGTGAAAATTAGTCAGAACAACAAATTAGTTTCTTGCTTTCTTACATATGCAAACAACTGCTTTTTAAGAAATTTCTTGATGTAAATTTTTGTTTGCCAAATCGATAATTTCTTCCCGAATCTAAAAAAAATTGCATTGCCTTACGTTTGATCTTTGAAGTTCTAGTAATTCTAGTTCTTTGGCAATATTAAGCACTATCAAGCTGTATTTTTCCTTAAACACAGACACAGTTTTGTGTTTCGATTTTTATTTTAAAGTCCTTTTGGCTGATCGTTTCTATTTCTGATTCTGTATGCCTTGGTAAACCATTTTATAACTTTTCACACCGTAGCACGCTTAGAATTTATCAGTTTTGCTGCAGAAGCAAGTGACGCCTTAGAATTTTCCAAATTTATTCGTTTTCATTAGCCTCTTATACTTCTGCGTGTCGAGGAGAACACGCTGAGCCGTAGTCAGAGTGTAGTCACTTAACAAACTTTGACCCTTCGAGATTTTTATCACTACAAGAATAAAAGAGTAATGCATTGGCAAATTCGCCTTCAAATTTTTTGCCACCCATAGATAGTTTAGAATGAATCGCTCACTATGCGTAGTATATTTCTAGTTTTAGGCAAACCTGCTGTTTAATTCAAGTTGTTTGTGTAAAATAATTTCCTGGAATAATCCTTATATACTGATAAGTAATAGAGATTGCGACTATTAGCTTGTTGTCTTCTCTCTCTTCAAAAACGTAAGGGACCAAAGTACGTAAAACTACATTGAAGAGTTCTATTTTGTCAACAAAAACAGGAGAACTGTGGATTTTGCAAAAGAAAAAAATTTATATCATGTTTTAAGTAGATACAAGTGTTCATACTTCCTCTATGTCGTTTTCTATTGAAGAAGATCAACAACTAATAGATGGTACAAAATTTTGTCAAAATGGCTCCGAGATGTTTATGAAAAAAAAAAGTAAAACGAAACTAGTCATGTGGCCTAATTATAACAAACGTATATTGAAAGAAAAAGGCTAAAAGGACTTTTCCGCTTCGGTGAATTCTCAGGTTCTTTTATCACCTCAAGAGAGAACATAACAATTGGTGGAGGCGCTCTGTGTGTGGGTCCAACCTGATTGTTCATGCCTACTTTCTTTTGTCATACTACAACTTTTGATACTTTTTGTGTTTACTATTCTTTTATTTTAGTCCAAAACTTCGAACTAATTGAAATACCTACACTTTCTTGTTAAAAATTATTTTTCCCTTGGTAAAGGTAAAATCAACTAATTCTTCACGTCTCCATGTCGCCGATGTTTACTATAAAAATTCAAATGCGCAGGATATTAACATTCTCACCACTAATTTTCTGTAGATTTGGAATACATGATATTCAAATATCTATTTTGTTTGGAACATTAGAAAAAAAAACAAACGAGAAATTGATGATTCTTGTCAAAAATGAAAAATATACATTAATAGGGGCCGTAAAAGGCACATAAAACTTGGAATCGAAGAAAAAACACTCTCTGTTTCTTTTCATTTTATGACCGGAAGACGAAATAATTTTGATTAAGTGCTTTCTTTTTCTAAACAAGATTATAGCATTAAAAATTTCATTTAAATATAATTCGACATTTAAAATTAATGATGCGGTAACAATAAACAAAGTTGTTCGAGTGGATACTTACCTACGTATATTATATATTTTGAAAATTCAGTACAAGAATTATTTTTCTTTTTCAAATGTACCTACCTATTTAAATTGGTTTCCGTTATTTTAAAAGTTCATTCGACGTGCTTCTAGCAATAAAAGTAATCATAACATGTTAAAGAAGTATTTCCAAGGGAAAAATTTTATGGTTTGGATCAAATTAATAAGACAAGCAAAAAACCATTAGGGTGGATATTGTACAAACAGACAAGAGTGACGGTAATGAATCTACAACACTCTGTGGTATTTTGACAGTTGGATGATTGATTTGTAAGATAAAGTCAAACAGCAGTTACGGCAGCGTACCAATACGCACACTCCATAATCCATAATATAAACATCTGCTATCTATAAACGGAACCACCAAGTCGAATGTGTGTAGGAGCATAGTAATTATTTATCCACCCAGAAAAAAATTTTAAAAATAATAATTTCATGAAAAAATAATAATTAACGCACTTTTACATTTGCCATGTCTTCCACAAAAAAGCGGAGCAAACTTTTGGCACAAAATAATTATCGAAGGCCAAGAATTCGCCTTAAAAATCAATTTATCATCATGATTTATACATCGCGTTTCTCAGTGCCTGCGCATGCAGTTCTTTTAGTGCACGGAATTGAAAAACAATTCATCATAAAAATATTTATTAAAAACTCGATTTACATTAATCTACGTGCTGGCCAACAATACAGTGAGCTTCTTTTTAAATAATTGATTGAGATGTACCAGCCAACCAAATCGTTTCCAAATAAAAATCTCATTTGTGATACCAATGAATCTATGTAGATATAAAAATCTAAAACAAAAAACCCTGAACTTTTCAACTTTCAAATTTACGTGATCAAATGCACATTTGCAATATTTGAAATAGCATACATCAAACTCTTCAAATTCATCTTAGAATTTCAAAATAGTTGCAAAGTCTCTTAGGACGTACATAACTCCCCGACTTCTTCAACAAAATGAATAAGTTTTGACGCTGGAAATAAAAGAACTATTCGTTTATTCCTCTTTTTTAGAATATTTTACAGTTACAATTTGACATTTTTGTTCTGAAATTGGATTTTAAAAAACAATTTTATGAATATTAATGTGAAAAGTTAATCGTGTTTATTTAACTCCCCTTTGAATAGATTGAACACGAAATTTTTATTATCTTATCTTTTCGTTATTCTATCTGACGGTATAGTTAATTAGCAGTGACATAAAATGAGCTCCAGTAAAATTAGACAGTTTATGAAATTGCATCTGTTTCGTGTTTCAGGATTTAGATATGAAAAAAAACACAAATCATATATTAAAATGATTATTACATAACTATTAAATCTATATTTAAATTTGGCTCTTTTAAAAAAATCATTAAAAATTTAGAACCTTGACATTAGAATCGTTTCTTTAGCGATTGGTTAAACAATTAAATCGTGAATTTATAGAAATAAATTATACAGTAATAATAGGTTTGAAATATAATTTATTAGTTTTTGACCTTTTAGTGGACAATGGACGTTTGATACAACGATCATATAAAAAGCCCACTTTTTAGAACCATTTTTAGAAATATGCTGTAGATGGTGGCTACTTACGTAATTTTTGAGGTTTTTTTTTAAATATATTTGTGACTATTTTATACAAAAGTTTTGAATTTTCTTTATTCTCCTTTTATGATAAACAGCGCGGAAATAAATTAAATAAGTAGTTTATGTCTAGATAGCTATAATTTTAACCATTCGATATCTCATTTTCTATTATTATGGACAATAGTATGCTATATGAGAATTATGAAGAATATTAATAACATTATTAATAGGCATGAAATATATAAAGCGCTAAACAAAGAAGTCAAGATTTACGGTTTGTACAGTTAATAAATTCTGATTTATAAATACAACACTGTTGTCTTGGCACAGCGCGGTGTATACCGAGTGTCCATTCTGAAGTAAAATACAAGCCTTTAATCAGAAGTTTTATAGCCACAAATTTCTTTATTGTCTGTTATTTTTGTTGCTACCTTCTTAATCCAAATACAAAAAGGTTCTATTTTCCAAAGTTTATAACATTTTCGGGTCATTGCTTTTCAGTGTATCTTAAAATATACCGTGTAGCAGACCTTATTTCCCACGTTCCTCATTAAATAATGCCCCCGAGTTTTTTCCCAAAGGGAACTTTGTTTTGATATTTTTATTACTTGAAGTTTTCTGAGGTACTGTTCCCTATTTCCGCTTGTACTTAATATTCTCATCAGGTTTATGGGTCATGTTAGTCTATGAGATGGTTCTAAATGTTTATTTAGTTTTATTGGTTGCAGTAGTTATGTTCTAGGCAGCAAATTTTCTTGATCGTACTGTACAGCTGTCCGATAAAGATTTAATACGTCAACCGATTACATCCACATCCAATGATGTTCTTTACAGTCGTGTCACATTTTTTAGAAACTTTGAAATGAATATGTTATTATCAGGAACGGACCGCCAGCTTTTGGGGCCCCTGGGCCAATACTGTTTGACGGCCCTCCCAATTAACCCGAGTTTGGGCTAGTTGTGGAGACCATTTGCCATTTTACTGATACACTGTTTTTTAACCATTTATAAATAGGAAAAATTACAGTCAACAAACGTTGAAACATTTGTTTATTTTATTTGATGCGCTTGGATATACTAAATCCGCCCCTGAATTGAATTACATAACAGTCTTCTTATGAAACATAATTTCACGGCGGGCTTAAAGATTTTTGTCAAGATGTCTCCTCCCATAATGCCACATAAATACAATTTAACCTTAGGATTTCATCAGTACCTAAAGGGTATACTGTAAGGGTATGTTGATATCTGTATCTGAGATTTTGGTATCAGACTAAATGTGTCACCCAACTACCTTTCCTTGCTTCTGATAATATTATAAAGCTGTTCCAATTAAATAATAAGAATTTTTATGGAAGAAGAATTCTACGTGTATATCAATACTTGGCTTCACTAACTGAGTCAAAAGTCACAACTTTAAATAATAGAGGAGCTCGCAGCGCACTAAAACAACTTAAGCCACGTCCAGAGCAAGCAACTCGCTCGAAAATATCTAAGGCTGCCTCTTGCAGAGGCAGTCTCGGAACGAGACAAATATCAACTTTGCCAACCATACCTAGCAAAGCTTAAATAGTTCATTTTACTTTTTTCTGGCCGCACTGGAGATTCCTTGATTGAACGGGGCTGGGCTGCAGCCCATAAAGACCATGCCTAAATCCGCCCATGGTTATTATTATTTAACATTTTGTTAGACCTAAAGCAGCTTCAAATTATTATAATTAGAGTTACTTTTGCTCAAAACACTAGTAACAGATGCTTCTGCTTTCGAATTTCTATCTTATCACTATCTTCAATACACACAAGCTAGAAACCTTGAAAAGATATTAAAGCTTCATCTTCGAGAAGATTATATTATTCACTTGAATGAGTTTTTGAATATTTCCGTAATCTGAACAGACTACTTGACTATTTGATCCATTGACAAAGTCTTTAGCCATGGTTTGTTCTGTCGTCTAACCTTTCTTTACTTATTTTTCTGCATAACATCAGGAAGCCTATTACTTAAATACAGTTGCTTCAGTACATATTCGTTCATGATTTTTGTGGTGTTTATGAGAAATGTCCAGCCAAGCAAAGTCTTTGCTCTTTTTATTTACCAAAACCTCATATTTACACAATAACTTTTACATATGCAAAGAGACAAAGAAGCTGTTTAATGAGAGAACTATTAAAACAACTCAATGGATATAGAATAGGAAGTTCCAAAGTAAATACTCTGTTATGTCGACGACGCTTTACTAGTAGCCAACATAGTAGATAATTTACTACATCAATTCAAGTTAACAGCAAAAAAGAATGTAATATGAAGGTGTCTACAACAAACACTGAAGCAATAGTAACACCTAGAGAAACCACAAGATATAAATTAGAAAATTGGTAGGTTGTTTTGGAACAAATGCAAATAAAATAAAAGCAATCGAGATGTCAGGTGTTTCGTGACATACATTCAATATTTCACCAATATATAGTTTAGATCATTACAAATTGAGAATGAAAAATGGTAATTTCCGGCTCTTTTGAATATTGAAAGAGCCATGGGCATTTCTAGCTGTAGATTAAAAAGTACAAAAAACCCAATTTTACTTCTCAATCAAAGTATTTAATAGCACTGACCCACTACAATAATAATAATAATGGTCCCTCTTGGATCTAGTAAGGATTACACTGCCCAACAAAAAAAAAATTTTTAATGTTTTCTTCACTTCATGAGTCAATTCTTACTAATTTTGGATTGAGAAAAACAAATATGACAAAGAAAAATTTTTATTAGCTCTAATTTCTGTGATATACAATAGGTGAAAGTTTTTCATTTTAAAGGATTAAGAGAAAACGGTAAATATTAATTATATATGCTAACGACATTAAAAGTGTGATTGTTCTTTTTTTAAATGACAGTTACATCCTAAATCTTCGTTCCATCACAGAAATATCCTGATGGAACCTTTCTCCGTGCTCGTCACTGACAGCTCCACAACTAGGTGGGAAAAAATCGAGATGGGAGTGGAGAAAATGGATTTTTAGGGACATGTTGCATCCGAGTTGATAGTATTTTTGTAGAAGTACTCTCACCAACTGAGTGTAGTTATCATCTCTTTTGTTCCCTAAAAATCCATGCATACCTCCCTTGAGAGTTTCCCAAGCTTCTTTTTCTTTCCCTTCCAAAACTAGGTCAAACGCAGGATCCTTTACGAGTTGACGTATTTGTGGCCCAACAAAGATGCCTTCCTTGACTTTTGCATCACTTAATCTAGGAAATTTTTCCCTCAAGTATTTAAAAGCCTGGCCTTCTCGGTTCATGCCTTTGACAAAATTCTTTATTAAACCCAGCTTGATATGTAGGGGTGGAAGAAGAACATCTTTTGGATCCATAAGAGGATCGTCAACGACAATTTTCTCTCTAGAGTTAAGATTTATTGCAGGCCAATCTGCTTGAATATAATGTTACTTCGTATCCCTACTGTCCCACATACATTAAAAGCAACAGTATTTAGTGTACCCTAATTGCATTCCTAAGAGTACAGCAATGACTTTTAGATCGCCACAGATTTTCCACTTATGTTCAGCATATTTGATTGAGTCGAGAAGGGCTGTCATGTTTGCATAAGTCTCCTTCATGTAAACTGCATAACCAACAGGAATAGAAAGAAGACGGTTGCCGTTGTGAAGCAATACAGCTTTCAAATTAAGCTTGGAGGAGTCTATGAATAGCCTCCATTCAGTTGGATCGTGCTTCAAATTCACCCTTTTCATCAAACCATTAATGTTACAGTTTCTTTTCTTCCCAGAAAAAGGAAGCAGATCCCGTTGACGTTGTCTGTATTTGGAGACCCTGACATCATGTTGAAGAAGATTCCATTGCTGTAACCTTGACCCTAGAAGATCACTCAACTCCGATTGGCTCAATCTGTGCGGTTGATCATCTTTTTCTTTAAAATCAGGGTCATGGAATGTTGAAGACTTGTTGGGTTTTTCTTCATCCACACTGTCTTTATTTTCTACTTCCATTTCCAATTTTGGGGTGGAGTAGGAGTTGGTAAACTGTCTGAATGTGGAATAGGTCGAATAGCAGATGGAAAATTCGGGTATTGAACTGTTCCTCTTTTTCTCATTGACAATCCTGCCTTTATAGGGGGAGTCAAGCAAAAATAACAGTCATCTGCATGGTTTGTAAGCTCCCGCCAAACCATAGGCACAGCAAAAGACATTGATCGTTTTTTATTTTTCAGCCATTCTCATAATAAAACTGAACATGAGTTGCAACATATTTGGAGCCCATGACTTATCCTGGCCCCTACCTTCATACCAAAATAATGCTGGTAGGCAGTCTTCACAAGAGGCGTCAAATTATTTCACCACAAATGTAACAAAAATTGTTCACTGCATTTACACATTTCCGTGGCATGTTGATGTAACAAATTTTACTCTTTAAGAACACCCCAAAACAAGAAATTCTGCACTAATTACAACAGAAATAATATGAAATTTACCGTCACAGCAATAGTGTTCACGTTTATAACCTACCCACAGCTAAATTACTGTTGTATTTTGACAGGTGACTGAAAATGTAGACTATAGGAAATATAAAATGTCACTATATCTCCAAAACAACAGCTAATTGGTAATTTTTATGGTGATTTTTGAATTCAGGAGGTAGGAATACATAAGAATCAGCTATTTTTGAGCTCGAAACATTTTCTTTGTTGGTCAGTGTTATTGGTCGTCATGCCCCTTCTCGGTAAAGGGAGGAGGAGAAAACCATCTGGACCTTAGTAACCTGAATCGAGGAGTTTGAGCGACGGCGTTGTTTTTGATATCCCTTCGATATTGCTTGGAGCCATTCATAATCGAGTTTGGTTCCATAAACATCGGTCAAGAGGAATGGTGCATATTCTCAGGAAAAAACTTTGATAAGTAAAATTGCGTTTTTTGTACTTTTCAATGCACAACTAAAAATGCCTATAAGCCCTTCAATACTGACAACAGCCAAAATGACATCGGTTTAATTTCGACTTGCAATGACCTTAACTATACAGTTTATTGGTGAAATATCAAATATATGTAGCGGGACACCTTGTACATTCTAAAACTTAAAACACATTGCAAGAATATCATGAATTTCTGGAAGCTTGAACAACGTAGTATACTAAAACAAATTTATTAGTGAAGAGAGCAAGGTCAAAATATATCAATCCATGGTAGACTTATATATAACAGATACAAAAACAAAGCAAAACCTAAAACACAAGTAACAAAGGAGAAGTTAAGAAAATTCTCAGAACATTTAAAATGGAGAACCTGAGAAGAATAATGAGAATAGAATAGAAACACGAAAATAAGATGATGTAACATACAAGACATAATAAAATAGACAAAAAGTAGAAAAAGGGCCTGGAGCGAACATATGAACAGGATGAGAAACAAAAGAGTAAAAGTATAGTGTAAAGACGGCACACCGAAGCAAGACACCACCTGGAAGGCCAACCAAACGATGGGATCAAAGTTGGTTGTCATCATCTGCAGAATAACGAGACCAGACAAACAGCACATAAAAACATTCAAATAGTCTGAAAACTATAGTTTTAAGCGTTTCATATAATAACATTCTTTTTTGATAGTTTAGATTGTCTAGTGTTCTTTTGTTCTTCTTTACAGTTAAAATTGCTAAATGCATGGTCCCATTTTGGCCATTGTTGATTTCTTCAGAATTCTTTCAATTTCTGTTTCCATTAATATGGTCTATAGATATTTTAATTCCTATAGGATGATGTAACATTCAATTACTTATTTGTTTACTTTAGAAAAGGTTGAGATTTTGGTTTTTAATCTTACTTTGTCTGGACCTTACAGTCTCTAGATTCTAAATCTTCTGGGTCTGTCCGACTCTGTGCATTAATAATTTCTCCAATCCTATCTATGAAGTAACATTGGTGCATAACAATACAAGTTTTAAAAAATGACAGATCGTTTGCTAGTAAGAGGCTTCTACACTTGTAGTAAAGTCACGTTCAGCTTTCCTTCTTTATTCCGTTTCATTTAATACCGTATGGTATTTAGTCCATTGTCTGTCTCATTTTTTGCCTTTTCCAGGGTTAATCGTTAAATGCATATTATAAAGTATCAAAAGATTTTTCTCTTTCCCTTTTTAAAAATCCTGAAGAAATGAGTACTTTTTTGTAAAATCTTTATAGTCTATATCTTGAAAATTAATGGAGGAGACTGAAAACATCTGAAGTTTTCTGATATCGATGTAATCTCTGTAGATTACAGAGGAAAACGATTCTTTCTTCATTAAATTCGTGTTAACTTATTCTCTTTTCAGCAATAGATTAGGTCGTTTAATGTACGTAGTAATCCAAATTGCTTTCATTCAGTGCAAATGAAACGCTTGGTATCGTTCATTTCAGTTGGTAACGTAAGGAATTACCACTACATTTCGAAGCGATTGGTTTAAAAATATACGTAACCTGTATAGTAAGTAATAAAAGGCAAAGTGAAAAAGTCATTGTTTTTAAGTTATAGTATTCTAAATGATAGATAGTTCGCGCCTAAAGTACATTTAATTTGGGTCCCTCTAGAATTTAAACTTAATCAATCGCTACGTGCATTGAACTATTGTGAATACTGGAACGAGTCCGGATTAGAAGAAGAGTAACAGTCTTTCACTGTCGTAAAATTGTATTGAACAGTTTGTAGTATTTAAAAGGACGTGATATTTTCTGCAATCAAAGAAGAAAGTCATAAATCTTTCTGATCTTCCCCTAAATCTGCAAATCATCGTTTTAATTATTCAACTCTTATTTGATTTCATTACCTCTACATTTACTTATTAGATACTTTTTAGAGAGAATTGTGCAGAACCGACTTATTTCTTCCATTAAAAGTTCTTTAATAAAAAGAAGTTATTTGACTCACAATCAGGCTGCAAACTTTCGTTTCAGTAGGAAAATTCTACTTTCACTTATTTATGGCATCAAAATTTAGAATGAAAAATCTTGTGATATTTTCCTTCAAAACGTCTATGCCTGTAGATTTACTAAGTGAATCATAACTACAAACCCAAAGCAAATATTTGTAATTAATGATGATGGTCAAATTTAATGTAAATTTTTTTTAAAAGAAGAAAAAATCATTTAGCACTCTCTACAGCTTGGAAATAATTTTCAGATTTTAGCCGACAACTAAGAATCTACTAAACAAATTAACGTTTCCGTTGTTGCCTTCTACCCCACGTTTCTATTTTACTTTGATCTGTACCGCTTCAAATGGAAACATGTCTGTTACAAACGGCAACCTTCAATTTCGGCACCATAAACATAAAAGAAGAATCAGCCACTCTCTTAAAAAATATGGAAGGGTAATCAAAGTTTGTTCTTTGTACTTTGCGTACGTATCAACTTTTAAGTATTTACTTCATGTTTGAAGTCATTATCTCAAAAGAAATATTATGTTATCTCATTAGAACACCGCGTCTTGATTTTTAACAGTTTAAGAATTTTACTTAGTCATAAAAACTCGACTGCACATTAAAAATTACTTCACACGCCCTGAAGCATTTCGGCCCAGACAGGGCATTCTGTCATTCACACAAACTTGCATAACAAAGTGTTTCTGGAATGCATTCCGTTGGATTCTCTTGTGAAGTCAGCTTTTCAATATAAGCTCTTGTAAGCGGCTTGAGAGGTCACGGGGACTGGGGCTGCATAATTGCCTCATGCGGGGACATGTGACTCCAAATGGGGCGCGGCACCCGCCTGACATGTGAACACAGGGGGTGCGATCTCGGTGCGATGCGCCATTTAGGGGATTAAAAACATGTATTTAGGCATGAGAATTTATGGTGTTGAAACAGGCCTCGTATTGTATTTTCTGAGACTTTTCAGGCGTCTTTTGTTTGTTTACCTTCTGCATTTACCAAGCACTTTTCTAGGAACCTTTATTGATGTTGAATAAAACAAATCATTACGTTTTGAAAGAAATAGTTCTTCAGGAAATATCTAAAATTTAAATTTCATTCGCATTTCATATTAAAATTCCCCGTCGGTTCCTGCATAACATTATTATTAATACTAAAATCCAATGCATTTGGCTTTAATAACATTTCCAAAGAGAGATGCATTTGAAATGCATATGCGAGTGGATGTATACGTGAACATGACTCGGATGAGACACACGTGTTGCCTCTCATGCAAATTGAAGATGAAATTGAAGTAGAAGAGTCTGCGACTGGGCAACTTTTAGATGCATTAGATGATAATATAGACAGACTTATGCACTTAGGGATTTCATCCTCCTCACCGGTACTTTGTTAAGGTCGATGTTATAAACTTCACTTAAGAGCAGAAAACGGTCTTGATAAATGTAGGGGGTGGTAGGTGGAAACCAGCCAGCTTAATATATTACGTCAGCAATGCACGGACTAAATTTTGAGGTCAACCCAAATTTACCTATGTAGATATAGTTTGTTGTTGGAGTTTTCAAGTATTATTAATAGAAAATTATATCGATTCAATGTTTAAATTAAATTATCATTGCATTTCCTTGCAAATGTTAAATTATTAACATTATAGACAGAAACAGCTCATATAGCAAACATGAAGGAAGGGTGGGGTCCGAAATATTTCATGGCATAATCTGAAACGTCAGATGCATACCGCAACAATCGTATCAGAGAATTGAATGCAGCGGCGAAAGCGGCAAAGCCTGGCTGTGACGGAAGATAGTAGGGGCAATCGATGCAGGCAGGCAGACACAGCTGCTGCTGCTGCTGCTGCAATCCGCAATCATCCACTTAACAATAAGGTGCATTTACACGATATGCTGCAGGGAGATTAGGGAATGTGCCCGTTAATGGACCTGATCCATGCGATCGCACCATTGGGAATACGATATTAGTATAGCGGTGGGCGAAGCCCTAAAGGGAGGTTTTTTGTGAGATTTGTGTATACTTTTGTTACGTTTGCCGGCGACTAAATGTATGTAATTTACTATCTATTCTGCTGCAGAATAGAAAAAGAAATCTTTTTCATTGTTAAGGTTTCGGATGTTTTTCATATTCAAATTCTAATTAACACCCACATTCCTACTACTTCTCTTTTAAAAATTGTAAAAGAATGTCAGAAAGAATTCTTTAGAATATTCTACGATTATAGTAACTGTAAACTCTTTCTC
Source organism: Ignelater luminosus (assembly GCA_011009095.1). Taxonomy (NCBI): domain Eukaryota; kingdom Metazoa; phylum Arthropoda; class Insecta; order Coleoptera; family Elateridae; genus Ignelater; species Ignelater luminosus. The sequence goes on from VTPC01090306.1 coordinate 273,531, forward strand.
TTATTTCTGCAATCTGAAATAAACACGATTTGATTTATATCTATAAATAAATAGTATTGTTTTCTAAACTCAAACGCATTCGTTCGCTGACAAGAATTAGAACAATTCATTAGATTTATTTATTGCAGCAGTTACGTAGTAATTGAAAAGTAAAGAACATTTGAAATGAACATGAGATACGTCTTTACGATTTAACCAGTTGGAATTAATTTATTATTGGATAATGGTTATTGTTCTAACAACTTAGCATTGAAAATTTGAGGATATCCTCAATTTCTTTCATTTCTTCATTCTTTCACAAAGCCTTGGTCTAATTAGTTTATAGATTTCAGGTTCTTAAAATACGAATTTTTGATTGCATATGTGTTACATACTATTAAGGATTCTAAAAATACTAAAATTCTAAAAAATATAGTTAAATTATAATATTATAAATCTTATTTATAGGAGACGATTAACATTAAGTTATACAGAATTTCTAATGTTTAAACTGCACAAAATTAGAAATTCTGATTCTCCTCTAATGCGATGCCTTTTGAATTATAATCTTATAAACACTATCAGTATTTCAAAGTTCAAATCACAAAACTTTGATGAAGAATTTCCGCACAATATGCTAACATCGCGTGGTTGTTACTTAATTTGTCTTTAATCACTTAGTCTTCTTTAGCCATCCCTCGATTAGAACTGAACTACTAGATAAAGCTAACTGAACTACAGCTACTTCCCAGATACCTTCTCTATTAATTCGCTCGTGATGTTTTTCAAGACAGATTCCCAAAAATTCGTACAGCACATCTCATATATGGACGTCTCGCGATCCAATTCCTTTGATACTTGAATTTATAACTACTCAGTATTCCGGGACCAAAACATGTTTTTTGGCATCCCAACTAGTTCACAATCCTCTAAATATTTTCTGAAGAGATACTAGAGAGTGTGTATCGGACGATTATCTTGATAAAAAAGAAACTCACAATTCATTCATGAAAGAATTTCTTGTTAAATTGGGAACTTGAACTCGTTTCGACTCGTTTGATCGCAGAACCCTTGCCAAAGTCTCCAGCTCTCAATTGTCTATGAGCTTTTTTTAAATTTTGATCTTTCTCTTCTTAAAGCTCGCTTGTGACAGTAATGACAGTTTTATCATTTTCTTTAATTTAAATTTACTTATTTTTATTGTTTATTGCTTCTTTCAGGAATTTAAAACAGTTAACAATCAGCAGAAAGTACAATTTGAGCGAATTCACTGTCGTATTAAACATTACTTTATATACAACTACGATGCATTCATCTATGGTAGGGTGTGGTACCAGATTCGATATCGGGGTGTTGATTTCACAATATCAATCTGCTTTTTGGCGGTTATCAAGTCAAGCCTGCACTTACCAGGACTCTTCATTTGACCGCCCGATAGTTCTCCAAAGAAAATGCGGTTTATTTATCACTAGTATCTGAGCCATTCAACATTGGCCAGATCGCCCTATATTTCACGAAAAAAGTTTTGCAACTGATAGCTGAATGCCTTTCCCCATTTCTTAATACCATAACGATTTTTGTATCCTTCAATCGATCTTCCAATATTAGTTGTTGTTTGTGTCTTTTCTGAAAGGGCCTCGTACTGATTACGTTTCACCACCAGTCTACTAAAACTACTTTGACCCACGCGTCTTCCTACAACTCCATTTATCCGCTATCGAGTGCCATGTACTGGGTGGACGGACAAGAACTTTGGCTGAAGTACCATTTTTATTTTGTTACTTATCTAGCACCATTTAGCTCCGGTTTTGGAAGCTGTCTGCGCTATCTACTTTGGCCCTCCTGATTTTGGGGTTCCGAGGAACGTTCGAAATCACAGCTACCTGGTTGAACGACAACATCATGAGGAAAGGAACCGCCAATATTAGTTTCTCACGCTATCCTGGAGGTCTGCGATATAGAATATAGCGTCCAGCTCTTCTAACTTGAGACTCGGGCTCCACCTGATCTTACCAATGTAAGCTTCAGGGTTTAAGACCAAGTCGTATTTTGATCATCTTTAACAATGACCGATAGTTGTCTCATCTATCTTCATCAAGACATTGCTGCGCGAGCTTTTGCTTGCAGTTTTCCGTTTACCATTACCACCAAACGTTGATACGGACTGAAGAGAGAACTAACTCCAGTAACAGTCGACTGCTTTTTTGAGGTTTATACGAGGTCTGTTCAAAAAGTATCGCGAATTTTGAATTTCCGCGTGTTACGTATATTCGATTATCGATTTTTTTATGGCGTTATGTTGCTACTCATGTCCCTCACTTATGCCGACAAGTTTGGCCATTTTGAATGTTCAGTTAATTTATGACAGCTGTTTTGCTTGGACGTGTTTTGGCTCGTCTTCGATTTTTGCCTATTCCAAAAAATGGATCAAAGAATCTGTATCAAATTTTGTGTGAAAAACAAAATTAAGTGCGCGGACGCATTCCGAATGTTGACTGTGGCATATGGTGAAGCTACCTTGGACCGAAGCAACGTTTATCGGTGGTACAAAATGTCCTCAGAAGGCCGAGAAGATGTGAACGACGAAGAGCGTGCTTTTGGTTTTGCTTACAGTTTTCCTCGATTGCAGGGGCGTGGTGCATCATGAGTTCTTGCCACAGGGTAGAACGGTCAATAAGGAATATTACCTGCAAGTTATGCGCTATTTGCGCGAAGCAATCCGCCAGAAACGCCCGGATTTATGGAAGAACAAAAATTGGTTTTGCACCATGATAACGCCCCTGCTCACACATCGTTGCCTGTGAGCGAATTTTTGGTCAAAAACAACACACTAATGATGCCGCAGCCACCGTATTCCCCAGACCTGGCCCCCTGTGACTTTTTCTTGTTCCCAAAACTGAAGAGGCTCATGAAAGGACGACGCTACGCTACGATTGAGGAGATAAAGACGGCATCGAAGGAGGAGCTGAACAAGATCACAAAAAATGATTTTTTGAAGTGCTTCGAGGATTGGAAAAAACGTTGGCACAAGTGTATAATATCTGATGAGGATTACTTTGAAGGGGACAAAATAGATATTAATGAATAAATAAATAATTTTTGAAAAAACACAAAATTCGCGATACTTTTTGAACAGACCTCGTATACGACGGCGACGTTTCTATTATTTTTATCTTACAATTTATTTCTATTTGTTTGACTCTTTTGTTTGTTTATTTCTATTTTGATTTCTCGGTCCTTTTGTATATTGTTTCGTTGGATCTCTTTGTTTGAAAATGTGGGATAAAACAAAATTTCTTATTTCAAAACAGCCGGTTGGATTGAGAGAGAGAGAAAGACAACTCAGATAAGTTTTCGCAATTCTTGGGGAGGTAATGCTGTTAGAATTTGCTGTTCGAGATTTGGCTGATTCTAAATGGTAGCTCAGAATGTTCCTGGATGAGTTGGCTGCCCTTGACTAAACTAAATAAAATGACTAAATTCACTAAAGGACTCGCGTGGCATGTTATAGTCCTGATCCCAGTGTAGTATGAATGGAGCCGCGGATCGATCAATGGAATTTTTCATTTGGTAGCAGGTACTCAATTTGAAAACATTTTGCCCTGCTTGTAATTATCCATATGAAACTGTTGGCAGTGGCGTTCCCAAACTCAATGTATGTCATGATGAATCTGATTTATCTAGTCAGTTATTACCATAACATTAAGTAGTTATCAGACTTGCTGAGCTCAGAGTAGAGGCCTACAGGGACCGGATTCTTTAGGTGACCCGGCTTAAAGCTTGGGTTCGGGTCTAACAGAGCTTTATTCTAAAACTTTATCGGGCGTTTCGGGCCTACATCTGATTCGTTGGACCATTTGAGTCGCTCGCGCCTGTCGAACGTGTCTGGTCGTGTGGCTCTGTCGAGTCTCTCTGGCCGCTCGAGTGGATAGGGCTCTCAGACTTGTCGAGGGCCGGCCAGGTTTTCCGGGCTGTTGTTTTTATACTGATCCGAAGTGGGCAATTTTCTTACTGCACCGGATCGAGATCTTTTTTGTACTGAATCACACGGAAGGATTATCGTACTGATCCGATCATACATTATTCTTATACTGAACTGAATAAGAGAAACTTTGTATTGCACCGGCGCGAGTACTTTTTCGTACTGACTCGGGTGGGCGTTATTTTCGTACTAAACCATAGCGGAGAACTTTAGTACTGGTTCGAACAGGAGTAGTTTTCATGCTAACCCGGACAAGCATTATTGTCATACTGAACCGAAGAGGAGGGTTTTCGTACATACTAGACGAGACGGGTTTCTTGTCGGTCTTGCCGTTCGGGCCTGTCAGGCTTCTCGGCCATCCCAGATCTGCAGGACCGCTCGGACTTGTCAGCCCGTTTTGGAAATTTCGGTTCGTGCAGGACTCTAGCTCAGAGTTCAAATTATGGCAAACCTGGTAAATATTCAATATCAATGCGCGTACGCTAAGCGCATTATTCATCTGAATTACTGAATTACCTCACTTATGTTGCTATCAGCATGTGTTTTCGCTCCGTTTTTCTACGGACAAAACAATATACACTGACGCTGTATTAGGGATTTTGTCATTTTTTTGACGCAATAGCAAATGCTCCATTAAAACGTTGAAACCATATCTGTGTCATATTTAGCACTTTAGAAACTCGAGGTGTAGTTAATTTTCTGCCTCCAAATCTGTTTTTAGTTGTAAAGATTAAATAAAAGACAACTTCAGTACAAAACATATACTTTAACGATTCTGAAACAAAAGAAACCAAGTTGTAAAGGAGAATACATTTTTACTTTGTTTTTTGTTTGCTCATTTTGATCATGAACACACTTTATGGAACTTCACCTCCTTGCAATAATCTTTCTAGCAATAAAAATGTTTTAGTAAGTTTTCTAAAACTCCTGACATACAGACTTTAATAGGAATCTCCAATGGTTTTTCTGGGTCTCATGACATCATTGACATCAAAAACATATTTTGGAAAATCGTTTTGAAATTTAATCAGCAACTTAAGTTTGTTTTCAATTAGCGAAAGAGCATTCCTAAACTTGTTTCTGGGTAAATAATACATGTAATAATTTCCTGTATGAAGAAAAGATGTTTGATTTCGTCTTTTAGAAGACTCAAAATCTCAAACGCTCAATTTCAAAAGGCTAAATAAGTGATCGATGATTATTTTCCTTGTTTATTTATATCTATCTTGAGTAACCAATTATTCTGTATCGCTTTAGGTTTTTTCGAAGAAATCTTGATGTATAGCACATCTCTTTAAAGAGATATCTGGATTTAAATTAAAAGCCAGATTCATTGACTCCACTTTGCTGGTAAGTTAGAGATAAATTTGGTCTTTCTCTATTCAGCTATATATCAATCAATCAATCTGGCTTTGAATGGATTTAGTTTTTCTAATAAGATAACTAACTGCAATCTTTTCCAGTTAACCCATTCAATAATCATATAGCAAGAGTGGATAAAAACGAAAAATTAGATTTTACGAGAGACGCAAACTACTAGATCTGTTTGTGTCATTTCTAAGTAATTGAAGTAAACGAAAATGAAGTAGTAAAATTACAAATTACGAGATGCTGTGCTGTGCATAAGAAATCTTTTATTATTATTGAAGACGCTATCGTCGCGACGATAGGAAGGATCGTAACACTATATGATATCTGTAATGTGTAGGTGTTACTATGTATTGTAAATCTTAATTACTAACAAATGCTTGTTACAGAAAATCTACTTATAATAAAAGTTATGTCGAGAAGTTGCAACGGTTAGAATAATAGAGACTCATGTAGCGTTATAAGAAATCGTTAAAATATAAATTTATCTTTTCCAGAAAAGTATAAATGGAAACATTATAAATAGCAATTTATAAAATACGTTGTGGTGTAGAAATAACGACCTGAAATATGGCATGGATAGGGATCGTGAGACCGTATGATATTCGAGCCTTATAGATCTAAGGGCCTTGCCTTGATTGATCCGTTGATACCGGATAGGATATATTCCAACCCGAAGTCGCCCACTTCCGCTTTCCGGAGGATGTTTACCTTATCATATCGCACCCTCCTCTCTGTTCGTACTTGGTTTATCAAATGTATTAGGTTACTATGCGATATCTAGTTTTAATAATTAGTTGTGAAAAATATCACTATTTGCAAAAATATACGCCAGAACAAGTTTCCTTTCAGTTAAAGCTAAAAATCTAAAAATGTCCCTTCTTTCATAGCTGCACCTGCCGCATTACATTACAATATTTTTCAATATTTGCTATGTCATCCATGAATGTTTAACATGTAACTTTAACGTGCATAAATAAATGTACCCCTGTTGCTTTACAAGAGCATGTTATAAAATCCCAAAAAATATGAACTGCGCTTTTCTGAGCAACGTCTCGCTGTTATTACAGAATGGCAGCTGTATGGAAAAAAGTAAAACCGTTAATAACAAATTATAAAATACAGTAGCGCATAACAAACTAGGAAAATAAAGTAATTATGAAATGCCACACACGGCATGAGCGGCGCATTATGTCAGTGGTCTAATGGGTCCGCTTATAATTCCAGTTTCCGTAATATTATTTTAATGGTCCCGCTGTGAGGAGAGATCTAAACTCGATATGCAGGAATAATGGGAGAATAAATTATTATTAATATTTTACTATTCTTTAGCAATAATGCGTCTGCTATAATATGTTGCTTGATATACTGAATTATAATTGTCATGGTTTATACAAGTTGCCATAAACGATTATAATTTATTTATGCATTGTCCGGGTGTATAAAGTAGGTGCATTGTTTGAAATCCATTTTACTTTAACAATGAGAGTTAAACGAATAAAGAAAACATATATGTAAACAACAAAATATAATACAAAAATATCAATCATTTATACATATTGTTATACAAATTGTTATTTGATGATTTATTTTAAATAAATATGTAAATAAATAATGCAAAAAGACGAAACTTTAATATTAGAACCCTTCAAAAATTTTGTTCTAATGCATTTATTGATAAAACTGTGTTTCTGTAAAATATAAGTTTCTGTTACTTTACATTTTTTACTAATCAATTTTCATCTTATTATTAAATAATGCAATATATAAATCTTGATACTTATCTACTAATACCTACTTATATTAGCGCTTAGGGAATGTTTCTAGAAAATGGAGCGCGGAGCGAAATGCGCTTTATGGTGGTATTAGAATATCAAACCCGTACATAATAGCATTCAGGTTCTCAAGTTTTGAAAACATCTTGGATATTTCTCGTAATAGCCTTTTTCAAGTTGTCTATTTTTAGATTACTTTACCCTAAATACAAGCCTCGACGCTATTAATTTTGTAACACGAAATTGCCAAAAAAAAATAAAAATGTTAAAAAGCACTTACTTGGCTAGACACAAATAGCGGTCTTGGGATGTAGCAAGTAAGAAACATAATAATATACGAGGGCGCTTCAATAAGTACCCGTGTTAGAAATGAAGACACAATTTTTTCAAAAATTTTTTTTTTATTTTTCAACATAGTCTCCTTTTAGAAATATAAACTTCTCCCAATGTTCCTGCCATTTTTTTAACCCCTCCAAAAAATAGGATTTGTCGAACTCTCCAAAATACGCCTCTATCTCGGCGATGACTTCCTCGTTTGAGCTAAATTTTTTTCCCGCGAGCCATTTCTTCATGTTAGGAAACAAGAAAAAGTCGCAGGGAGCCAGATCGGGTGAATACGGGGGGTGCGGCAGCAATTCATAACGCAATTCATGCAGTTTGGCGGCGACAACTCCGGATGAATGTGCTGGTGCGTTATCGTGGTGAAACAGCTCCTTCTTTTTCGCCAAATGCGGCCGTGTCTCCTTCAATTTTTTGTCGAAGCTGTCTAATAACTCCAACTTTGCTTTTATCTCCTCGCATTTTTCCCATCCAAAAACAGAAAGCGTCAAACACGAGTACTTACTGAACCGCCCTCGTAACAGAATCGTGTATGACTTTCAAGTGAAACTCACAACCATACATTAATTAATAATCCAGTAAAATACGAATTAAACCTCGGAATGAAAGATACAAAGCTGGAAATTTGTATAGACCTTTGTTTCGACGTTCCAAAGACGGGCTGAACAGTCTCATAAGATATCGTGCCCGCTAGTCAAGATATCATAGGTCTCGCTCTCCATGCCTCCCATTTCATTGGAGGCTATTGCGAAACTTGTAGAGCAAAATATTCCCTACAAGTTTGGTTCTATGCATTTTTCTGTATGCTTGGTCATTTTTGAGATAGAGCGCGGAGAGTGGGAAACGCACATCCGTTTATAGGTTAACGCTATGTAAACTACGGAGCTACATGCATAGTATACTTTACGAAGTTAAATATATGATGAAATAGATTATTGTTTGAGGTAGAATTCAAGGCGGTTTTTTTTGACATGGTATCCTCAATAGGCCTAATTCATGTTGTACTGATGTAATGCAATACACAACCTTCTAGTGAATAGTATCAGAAGCTACTCGGTTCACCTCTGAATACCATCACCAGTAGGCATGCGTCTCAAGATTTCTCATCTTTGTTGTCGTCTTCTTCTTCTGGTCGCCCAAATTCAATTTCCGGATCCTTATCGTCATCCTCGTTTTCTGTCACATTGGATTCTAAAACCTCAATGCTCTCAGGAACAAATTCATTTTCTGCGTCAAAATCATTTGATATTGATGAAGCGTTGAAGCATGCTTGTCCGTGACACTGACCACAAACTGTGGAGCACTGCAACCCGACTTTCATACATTCACAGTCCATGCTACAACCTTTGTTGAAATTGCAGAAGATTCTATTCAATAACGTTGAGGCAAGGTCTATGCTAATTTTCAGCTTTATTTCATTCCGAGGTTTGGCCTTAATTTCGCATTATTTTACTGGACTATAACTGAATTTATTACAACTGCCTTAATTTGAACAAAACAAAAAAGTCAGAAAATGCTATTCCCGGGTTTAAGAATAATATGTGTAATCGTTAATCTGAATTAGTTAAAACTTAAAAGCTTTTAGAAACCAAAGTTTATTAATTCACTTGATTCTTGTAACGTTCAAAACTAACTACAGTAAAAATCAGTTTACAACTTTCTCTCTTCTCGTCTGTATCTTACGCAAGATAAAAATGAAATTGAAACAAAATTTTATTTGAACGTAAAAGCAATGACGATGAGCGTGCCACACCGCCACTCCTACTACAAGAACATAGAATCAGGGCGTCTGCAAAGCGGTGAGAGACTTTGTTATATGTCGAACTACCTTGGTTTTGTTCGAATGGGGTAAAGAGAGACGGCTAACTTGTTTGGTAATCCTGAGTAGGTTAGATTCTTGACTGGAATTTGGTGAGGTGTTGTCTGGTACGCCCTGTATATCGAGAAGCAGGTCTGGTACCTGCACTAGAAGAATGGTGCTAAGGTGGCTGTTAAGCATAAATTAAGCATTTAATATATTAGTAGTTCTCGGAAGAATCCCTTGAGGAGGGTGCTGCGAGATGTTTTCAAGGTGAACGGACAAAAATAGAACAGTAGCATTTTAAGGGTCAGTTTTTGTTTTTAGTTTTCTGTTAGCATGTGTGACCATTTGGGTCAAGTCAACACTTCACAGCAGAAGTACGTGTGAGACGCAGAATCAAGTCTTACAACAGTAAGAAATGTACAATAAAATCATCAAATAATCCAATACGATTTTTTATTTCACCACTAACGGCGAGTGCCCCAACGGTGGCTTTGAACCTTTTCTTGGGTTTCCTTGGTAATGGTCCGAGTAGTGTCTTTAGAATATTTAGAGTAGCGGTTTGGTTCTGTTCGACTACCCATTCACGTAAGAATCCGAGTCTAGCGGGGTGAAAGAGATCCAGTCGAAGTAGCCTCTGACATATGGCCCTAGCCTAGTAACAGATAGGTCTTGATATCATACAAAATATGACTGTAATTACTACATGACTAAACTAATTCTAAATTCTTTTCTTGCATTATCAAAGTATATTTAAAGTTCAAAACGTGGATACCTCCCTAATACTTTTGATCGAGTTTCAAAAAGATACAAAGAGAAACAGTTATCGTTATCCAGATCAGATGTCAAAACATCCTCAAGTTTCATGAAACTCTCCAAGTATGTAATTCAATTCCTAACCCAAGTAACAAAGAAATCTGAAAAGAACTAGTCTCCACAACGAAGCAAACATCAGAAAAGCTATTGGAAATTTCCATAGGTGTTGTGATAAACTAGGTATTCAAGATACGCTGCTAGATACACACAAAAAAACTATCGACACTAACTCTACGAAGTGTTTTAATAAATTATTTAGTGTTTCTTAGCTTCTTTCAGATTAATTGATATATGAGCAAGCTGTATAACAGTTCAGTAAACGCGATGCATATACGGATTGTTCCAAAGAATTACAGCAATGAAGAACACAGTCATCATCTGCAGAAATGTAAAAAAAAAGTTGATAAGCAAAAGTACAGAACAACTAACTCGGCGTTGAGCAATTAATTCTATAAAGGCATGACATACAAACCTTTTATTTATGTTTTCTTTTCAATGGAAAAGATATTTTGATATTTTCTTACCCCTGATCTCTCCTCCTCATCTTGATTTCACTGACTACATTGAATTGCATCTTATTTCGGTATGTAGAGAAATCAAACTGAATTTATTATCTTAATATAATTACAATTTCTATTCCTTTGAATGTTACGTACATTGAACATTATTAAAGTAAATCATCATATTGTACCTATTGAAAAATCAGAATCCGCGTAGGAATCAAACTCACATGCTTGGTTCACCGGACCATTGCTTGATTTTTCTATTGTATAATTTGGTAATTTACTTTGAAATCAAATTAATTGTCTTTATGGCTATTAATTTTATCATTTAGTCCTGAATGGTTCCAAATACACTAATACAGCTTTATGGTACTAATTTGATGAATAATTAGACATAAACAAGACTATAATACTCAATGAAGATTTGATTATCATTTTACAGTTTTTCTATAGATAAAACTAATTATTTCCAATAAAAAACATTCAAAGTAATTTTTTAGGCAATTACCTATCGTTGTTCGTTTTATTTAGATTGCAGACCTCATTAGGAAGGAAGATTCACAAAGTAGGAGTAGCAATTAATGGATTGCCCTCATTATTCCTCGATCTGTGTAAACTCACTCACGGGAGTTCGCTTTTGTTAAACTATAAGAAATGAAATTCAAAAGGTAAGCGATTTTAAAAAACGACTTCAAAAGATGTTTCTTCTAGCAAATATTTCTATTTTAGAAAAGATGGTTTTAAAGTTTCAATTTGTACGCTTTTACTCATAACGAGTTGTCTACTTTCATGTAGAAAACATTTTATGTAACAAGATGGTTGAATAAGAAATATACAAAGCGCAAGAAAAAACTATTTATGTGTAACGTTTCATTGGTATTCATTATGCATTTATTTAGATGTAATCATTATAAATCACTACAATGCTAATCTTGCGTCAGCGAATTTATCATCCTTGATTCATAATCATTCATTAAATGTATTCTGTAAATACGCCAACTTGCTTGAAAGAAAGCCACAAAAATGGGGTGCCCTGCATATTTTTTATATTAAATCAATATGAGGTTTTGTTGATTCCAAAGAATAAAATTCAGAAGTACTATGCATATTTGCACCTATTGTCATTCCAGATTTGCTATAAATAGTATTTCTCATCGACAAACTTCTAAAAAACTTCCAGGTTTTTTAGTGTATCTGCCGAGTAAAAGAAATGAATTCAAAATGCATTGTGTGAACTTGACAGATATCAAATATCGTTACACATTTCGTTCCCCTTGTTAAACTGTCTCAACGCACTTGGAAGATCAGAAAAGAGAAGAGCTTTATAAAAACCTTGATAACAAAATGAAACAGTAGGGCTATTTTTAGTTTAACGTAAGAAATTTACGTAGAAAGCCATAGTATATAAGCATAAAATAGACTCGAATAAAAAATTTAATAAGAATATTTTGAAAGGGATGTCATTTGTATATTATTTATGAGAAAAGCAGATTTTTTTCTGATCTTCTCTTGCGTGTATAATTTACAATTATAAATTATAATAAAGCAATTCACGAAAAGCTTTTTAGGTGTGTCTAAAATAATTAATTTATTGATGACCAATCTTCCCTTATTAGGAGCCTAGGGCGCAAAAACAATTTTAGCTTAAGCACCGACAATCAAAACATTGAATGTAAGAGAGACCAGCGCTGTAAATCTATTCAGTGTAATGAAATCAGCTCAGTTTTTGAATAAAATGTGTTTTCGCACAATACACAGTGCTGCCACGTCTTCGAATCAAAAGCAACTACTATAGACCAAGATAACGAATGGATAAACAATACAGGTCTTTCTGCTTTAGATGATTATAAAAGGACGACAAATAAAGCTACTTGGGCTAAGCAGGCCATCGCTCTTAGGTGGCCAATGAGAGGAATATAAATTAAAACTTCTGGCATATCAAGAAGTCTTCTTAAACTACATAATGTAAAAAAAACCAAAAAACTCTACAATGGGATCCATTTTTAATACAGCTCAGGAAACAGTTGAAGAACCAAATTTTACTTTTTTCGAAATTATATTTAGGAGTCACATTTACTCAAATAAGACAAATTGCATGTAAATACACACAAAAGAACAATATATTATGGAAATCCAAATTTCCCACATCTACAGTTTTCAACTATGATAAATACAGGCGCCTACACATTTAGGATTTCAATAAAGATACTTACCAGAAAACAGGCAGAAACAAGTTGGCCTTATTTCAAGTAAGGATGAAAGAAACAAACACTACATTGCCTGCTACTTTATTACTCCAAAAGATGATCTCATTGCTGAACAAAGATGGACTAAGTCCCTCTCTCAGCTTTTAATTACTGGAAGGTCACGCTGTTCATACTACACACCTCACATAACATTCAGTCCCTTAATGTTGTAAAGTTTTTGCGTAGTCGCTAAACCTTGAATCTCAATATCATCACCAAGATCCGACATCGTCGAAAATCTCAGTGGCTGAAGCATCACCCATTCTAAAGAGGTTCAAAAAGACAAAGGTAAAGTCAGAGAAAAGGGTTCTTTTCAAATCATCAAATTAAAAAGCCAAAGAAACATTGAAATTAGTAGCTGTTTGTTAAAAATACCTCACAGTAAGTGCTATTTTCTTTCTAATTGATTGCTACTCATCTAACAGGATAATCGGTATGTGATTCCAATACTAGTACTAGTAGACCTATATAACACAATTTACAACAAAGGAATCATTCCTAAAGAGTGGGTCAGATCAACGTTTATTACAATACCAAAAAACCAGGCGACTACAACAAAGTATTTGATAAAGTGCGTCATAACCATCTTATTCGGCTACTAAAGAGTAAAAATATAGATAAAAATGATATTAGAATTATCATTCATTTGTATTTCAATCAAGTAGCCAAAGTGAAGATAAACAATGAATTATCCGAAGAAATTGAGATACAATGAGGGTAAGACCGGGATGTGTGGTATCGCCTAATTATGCTATTTAATCTTTACTCTGAATTACATTGAATGTCCAAAAAAACTAAGTTTATGACTGTAAGAAAAGCGCAACAACAACCGGAAGCTTTATGGATACGAGGAGAACAGGTAGAAAAAGTGAACAGATTTAAGTATCTGGGAACAGTGGTGGAAAAAAATTATGAATATACGGAAAAAATAAAAACAAGAATTAGCAAGCCAGAACCGTATTCAACAAAATGAACATGATGTTTTGTAGAAAAGACCTTAGTCTACAACTTAGAATAAGAATGTTGAGATGCTACGTCTTTACGGTTTTGCTTTATGGAATGGAAGCCTGGACGTTAAAGAAAGATATTAGTAACCGGATAGAGGCATTTGAAATGTGGGCTTAAAGGATAATCTTAGGAACAAGCTGGGTGAACAGAATAACGAATGAAGGTCCTATTCAGACGATTGAAGAAGGAAAAAGAGTTGCTAAATAGTATAAAAATGAGAAAACTACAGTACTTGGGACATGTAATGAGAGAAGACAAATATACACTGCTGTAGATAATAATACAGGGTAAGAGAAGCCAAGGAAGAAGACGCGTTTCGTGGATGAATAACCTGAGACAGTGATATGGACGTAGCTCTGTCGAATTATTTAGAGCAGTAGCTTCAAAAGTCAAAGTAGCCATGATAATAGCCAACCTTCCTAGAGGAGACGGCATGGACTTGAAGAAGAAGATTCCAATACTGTTTCTTAAATTTTTAGCTGCGTTCTCTTCCTTTGTAGAATCTTAGTGAGAAATACACTGTTAAAAGTTGTATGTAACGTCTATTTAGTAATGCATTTAAGTTACCTTGTCGACGTCAAGATAATATACCACTGTTCATAACTGTCCAATGTCCAAATGAGACTGATATGTAGAAAACAGCCGAGAAGAACGAACTATGCTCACAGGGCAACTAAATAAAACTGTACCAAGCAGGAAACACTAGGAGATTTTTTTAAATAAATTTTATTATGCGGTTTATTATCATCTTACATTGGCGCATTCAATTTGAACTTTGTGCTTATGCTCTATCATCTTTATGTAGTCTGCCTGCTTGCCTAGAATATAAACTTTTAAAATAAAAGCCTTTTCCCATCTGTTTTTGTCTTGTCGATATTAGCTATCTTTGTAAATAACACGAGATTATCTTGCAAACAAATTGTAACTGTTTTAATTTAATTAAGTCAGCAGTACCCTTTTGTTTGATAGACAATCTAAAATTGAGTCTCTTCCCCTTTCTTCTAAAAGAAAGGTTCAAGTAAAAGTAGATATGTCGCAGGGATATGATAAAAACAGGGATTTGATCAAATCCCTAAACAGATTTAGTGAAATGACTAAAATAACATTTCTAAGCTAATAAAAAGATTTATTTAGTAAGCCAAACCACAGAATAACCGATACCATAGAAAAAGCTCTTGAACATGGAAATGTCTGCTCTGCGAGCTTCTTAGATATAGCACAAGCATTTGACCGAGTGTGGCATGACGGCCTGATACATAAATTAAAATCGATCCTTCCTGATTCATATTGTCAACTTCTTAAGTTGCACCTAAGGGAAAGAAGATTTCGCATTAAACACGAAGATGCCTACTCAAAAATAAAAGAAATAAGAGCCCAAGGAAGCATCCTGAGACCCGTCCTTTACCTACTTTATATTAATAACATCCCAAAAACGACAAGTTGCACGATTGCTACATTTGCTGACGATAGTGATGCCGACAGGAAACTCCAATTTTAATATCTTAGTGTCAAATTAAAACAGATTGTTAGTTTAAGTATATAGTTCTGTGCAGCATGTTCCCTTGATTCTTTAATATTTCGTTTTTTTGGCATAAATAGCATAGAATTCTCGACCCATATTCTTCTCCTCCTACTGTATTTCCATATATTGCGTGTACTGGGTTTTTACAAATGTCGTACGAATGGGCTCCAGTAAATTCCATTTCACAAACAACACAAAACGCTTTTTCTTCTCTGTCAACTGCTTCCCGTTCTAATGCAACTAACAATACAGGCGTTCTGGCTGTCGATGCAGGATCCTCTGAAGTTGAAGCGTTGTTGTTAATAAATTGAGCTGCTGGTAGGTCCTCTGAAGTTGAAGTGTTATCGCTGTGTTGCTGTTTAACAAACTGATCCAGGTCCTCTTCAGAACAAGCTTTTCAAGCAATTCTGTTAGAATATGAGTAGATTGGAGTTTTATTTTTGGCTCTGTTCCAAACAAGGCTTTGTACGGTGATCGTTTAATGGTACGGTGAAAAGAGGAGTTTGTCTGAAATCGAGCAAAGTAACAACTGATAGCCCAGTTTTTTGTGTTATTGTCAGTTAGTCAAGCACGTAACATAAGTTCGACATCTTGATTTGATCGCTCGACCGATCCTTGGCTTGCTGGATGCCCAGGCCTACCATTAACAATCTTGTATACTGTTAATTCTTGTATTACAGCAGCCGTAAACTCACAGCCATTGTCTATTTGTAGTTTATGAGGACAACCAACTTCCAGAAAGATTTTTTAATAGTTCCATTGTTACTTCAGCTGCTTTTTGAAGTGGACGGCCGCGGAAAGTTGAATTTTGTCGCGTGATCCTGATAATGTACTAGCTAAGTCAACTAAATCGACTTGACCACGATTATTGAAGTCGCTGGACACAATTGGGCAAACGAGGATTCCTTTTCTTGGAAATTATGTGATAAAATTCTTCCGTAGGCACTATTTTCACAACTGTTCAGAGTCAGACTTTCTCTTCAAAATTAAAGACTTTTTAGTACCTACCTCCATCAGATCGTATCTTTTTCCGTAATAGTACTGTTTGTTTGTCCGTTGAAGTTTTAGAACTGGTGTTAATTTAAATTGTTCTTCTTCTTCTATCCTTTCGCGAGTCTACAACGGTTTTTTTTATCACGCCGCCCGTCTAAAAACGCCTTGATACGAGGTGTGTGAGAAAAGTAATGAGACTGGCAACACTGCGGGAGATCTGGCAACGTTGTGTCTACCGGCCTGTGCTAAACCGGTTTGTTTATCGCTTCCACTTCCTCAGTCCGAGTTACAACTCCGTACAGCTAACACATTATTTTTGACAGCCTCAAAACGCATTACTGTTGTTCCTTATCCCCCCTATTCACCTGATTTGAGTCCTTGTGACTTTTTCCTTTTCCCGAAATTGAAACATGTCCTAAAAGGACGTCATTTTGGAACTCTAGAGAACATTCAAAAGACTGTGACCGACCAGTTAAAAGCCATACCAGTTGAAGACTTCCAGCGCTGCTACCAAGAGTGGGAACAACGACTCCGCCGGTGTATAGCTGCCCAAGGAAACGACTTTGAAGGGGATAACATTGCTGTTTGAAAAAAATAAAAACTTTGGTAAGTATGAAATCAGTCTCATTACTTTTCTCACATACCTCGTAGCTTCATTGAACTGTTCTTCACACACAAATTCGGCCTGAGTCTGATTTTGTCCTGTATCTGAAGCCATTTTTTGATGTTCGTACAATTAATGAAAAAGCGTGCGAACTTTCCTCACGTAATGTATGGGTGCAACAGTGTACGCCTGAGCAGGCCGGCACGGGTGGCAGAAGAGAGCGATGAGGTAGAGGAGCGTGGTAACAAGCGGGACGCAGTGCTGTAGAAGTACTGACATGCTTTTCCCGTCATTTCACTAAATCTGTTTAGGGATTTGATCAAATTACTGGATTTGTTTAGGGAAATGATCATATCGAGTTGCCATTTTAACATCTTCCGTGAATTGATCAACTCTCTTAGGGATTTGATCAAATCCCTGTTTTTATCGTATCCCTGCGACAGATATAACATGCGTTTCCACTGTACATTAACTTGCTATCATACAATCTCATTTGCAAAGACGTAATTTATGGATTATTTTGATAAAGAGAATTTGTCGTAGTTTACAGGAAGGAATCAGTTTAGTAATTAAATAAAATTCATGATTTATAACAAATTATTTTTACTACCTTTTGCAATTTTATTTAAGTTTTTATTATAAATCTATAAATTATTACAATTAGACATAAAAAGCAGGATATCCCATAATGTTGATTATCTACTTTAGTAGAAATAATGCCTGTCTTTATTGATATCCAATAAAACCGCACCTTCTTTGAATGAAATTTGAACTGGATAAATAAATAAATAACCATAACTACTGACAACACAATTTTATATATCTTTAAATACGACATTTATTTTATTCAGACAAAAAAAATGTTAGCTTTCTGTTGGAATATATTACAGAGACGGTGGTGGTTAATAAAATGATGTGTATATGGTTAAACAAAAAACGTACGGACGCTATAAGAGATGTGTAAATATTTAAAAATGACTTCAGCGACCACCGAATTATGTAAATTATAAGCAAATATTTCTTCTAAATCCTGATTTCTATTATATTTTCCTAACAATTTACAAGTAACTCGATCAAAGTCAGCTCCAATGTAAATTTACACAAATCATGCGAGAAAAAAGAAAGAATTGACAAAATGTAACTGCCGATTTTTCAAACTCGCCACAATATCTAAATTCAATTTTCTTTGGGTTTTACGTTAACAACGGCAATAAAAGAAAATAAAAAAGAATACAAGGAGGTTGTCGACATGTGAATGTGAAACCCATAAAACCAACAGGCGCAATTAAGAATGTGTGATTTTATGTTTTAGATGATTAACTGATACACGAGAAAGGCTTGTAGCAATGAATCTTATTATTATACATAGTAGAGTTTTGTGAGTAAAACTTGTAGTAATTCTATTATGTTAATGACTACTTAATATTATACTTAAGAATCATTTTAACAACCACATTTTAGCTTGTAATTTAAATAAAGAGCTTTATGCAGAAAGAATTGTTTTAATTTTCTGCGTTATAGTTTTACTGAAATACAAACTCTTATTTATGTTAAAATTACAGGCAACAATTAAATATTTCACGATAAGTTATGTTGTTACCGAGTATAAGTTACGTATAATAATAGGTTTAACTGTGTTCACGGAACAACATAACGTGTTTGCTCAGAACTTAACTTACACTACATACACGGCGTGCAAATTTTAACTGTAATTACATTGTACACAACATGCAAGTTTAATGTTACCCGTTTTGGCCTTAAAGAACACTTGAATACATTTTCTTTAAACAAACTTGACCCTTACAGTTTGTCTTTGTTGAAAAATAATACTTTTGTTAAATAAGCAACAAAGTGCAAAAACACATGTGAGCATTTAAAATATTAGTAGTGCAGGATTGCAAATGACAAGAAAGTTTGAAGGAAATATTCTAATAAAGCCTAATACAAAACAACGAACCCCAGTTTAATAAGAGACAGGAAAGTGTAGAAGTCAAGATAACTGACGAGGGTTGAAGACAGTTTTGCAACGACAGGAAGTGGGAGAGATAAAATTCTATGATAAAATGTTAAAGTATAGGGTGTCCACGAACTTCTTTTGCAAATTATGAATTTTAAATCCTCTTTTTTATGCAAAATCCATTAACGTCTGGGTAATTTTTTGCTTGGACATCAATTATTTTTCATAAACATGTTCATTTTTTTTCAATAAATAAGAAAACAACATTGAAAAATAAATTTCTTTATTGAAAGTATCATTTTTTTCATCATACGATATATCGTAAAGTATTATTTACAATCAACTATTATAAAAAAAGATTATTGACAGGTGTATGGTAAGTTTGGAAACAATCTTTGGGATGTAGCCCTATATAGATTACATTTAGCACAAATAGGTTTAGTGTACTTTTTGCAATATGCACATTGTCTTTGTATAGGACTAGACATCACAATGTGATCTTTTCTATCAAACCTCACTTCTTCTTCTCAATTATCAAGAAAGACAATACTGTCATTAGGCAAACAATTCAGGCACAGGTTTCGGTTACAAATGATCTTAACGTTTTACCATCTTTTTTATCTCCAGCACCACAGTAGGGATTAAACTTCAATATATAACCTTCAGATGTAAAGAGCCACCAAGATTTAAAATCATACCGTACCGATTGAACGTATCTGGTATTGTCTGCCAGTACATTCTCCTGGCAGAAAGCTTGTTATATCCAGGCAGCATTTTTATTTCAAAGTTTGTTAACTTTCGTTACAGATACAGAAAAATCATGATTCCCTTTAAGAACTGCATATCGTTCTGATTCCTCGCAAAGATACTGCATAAAATCTTCTGAGAAAAACATTCTGAATACGTCTACAGACAATATCTTTTCATTCCTTATTTGTTATGTGATGTTGGGTTCTGACGTTTTTCTATTTTTATTATTTCTACTCTGGACTTGAAAGTTTTTATTTTTCAATTTGTGACTTTCTTGAAATAGTCTACTTTTCTACTTCTACAGTTTTGCATCTTCTAGCAACGATTGAAAGAGGTATATCATCATCGTCCGAGAAATCTTCATTACTTTCATGTAGACTTAGGTTTAGCTCTGTTTCTTCACAAGTTTTAGAAACCCCAAATATTTCTATCGGTTGCTTCAATATACCTTTACCTACATCACAAATTCCAAAATTCTTTTCTTCATCACTCGGTGCATCGTTTTTATCATTATCTTCATTATTTATTGGTGCCAATAAAACCAAACCTAAATGATTGCAATCTCTTACTGCATCAAAGTCTGCATCCTCTACGCCCAACTTCTCCAAATAATTGAGGAACCCTTCTGCAGCTTGGGGGACGTCCGGATTGTAGAATTCTCTTCTGCAATAAAACTGTAGATATACTTCACCGCCTATGATATGAAATTTCATATGCAAGATTGGCAAGTTTTTGGACAATGTGTCAAGCTTCTAAATTGTTGTCTTTGCTATTATAGTTAACAACACAATAAATGCCAAACACAGAAATAATAAACAGAACCTTAGCTTAGTGACACAATTTGGTTCAAAAAGAAACTTGGCGAAGTTGATCACTGTTTTCCATAATTTTATTACACTACCACAACGTAAAGGTTCCAGTAAATTATGTGTCGATGTATCACAGCTTTCGAAATTGCTTTTGACAGAAACAAAACATAATCTAGAAGACGGCAATTGTTTGCTTATGATATATCATAGATAGGCATTAATGGATTAATTTATATTTTGCTGCTTTCATATTACTGTTTAAGTTTACATTAATATTTCTGCTACGCTTTAAACAATGTCAAATGAAACATCAATAAGCAAGACAATCTGATATCACCAATAACAAACTAATTGCTATCCAGTATAGTGCAATTTTGTCTAATTTGAGAAACTTTGACTTGCTATTTAAGAAAGACGTCTAATTCTATTAGTCAAAGTTGTCTGTAAGTAGGGAATAACAGAAACATTCTGATACCCATTTCTTTTCAGGAAATAATTGAGAAATACCCAAAAACAATAGTGTGGTAAATAAAAGTTGACTATTGAAATAATATTGTAAAATAAACACTTGCTTACCAGTTAATAAAGTGAAAACAACAATTTTATATTATTCATCAAATAAATCAAACTTTCTAATAATTGCCTCCGCTGAATGAATACAGAAACAAATTTCAAATTTAATTATTATTTAATTCTATTCCAATTTCTTGTTGAGTTGTATTTAATGTAAAAAGTAAGAATGAAAACTAATTCTTTAAGATTCGTGCTCTAGTTGTGTTGATATTAAAAGTAATAGTAGTAATTAGATGAAATTAGTTATCACGACACAAAAGGAACACTTTGTGTCGCAATTAAATAATAAGTTCGTGACAGGATAACTTTGTTTTCATAACTTAATTTTATTACGTATTTTGAAACAAAAGGTATATGGTAGAATATTATAATATAAAACACAATTTGAAAACGTCAAGATAGAACGTCCAACCCTTATTTTCTATCATCCTTTTAACATTAACTAAATAAATTTATCAAACTTTTAACTCAATAGCAAACTGTAATAATTTCATTACAAAAAATTGTGTGACAACCTTCTACTATCTAAAAGTAATATTATTACCTATTACAACATAATTAAATTTTTCATTAAATTAAAAATTGAGAGTACGACATTAAACTGACATTCCTGTCATTTGGCACAGGGGCCAACTCGCGGGCCATTTCCACTACGTGTGTCTTAATCATCATTACTGCGTTATAACATTTATCCCTCGAAATATTTCATCAATGGTTATGAATTATGATCTAAGGCTGTAGTTTTTTATTTGCTCCTCTTCTTTATTTCTTTTTTTTTCTAAAAACTTTCTTTTTATATATATATATATATATATATATATATCTATTTTTCTGATATTAAGGCATTAAAATAAATATAATACGAAAATGTCACATAATTATTGTTTTGAAACGTCATTCTTCTCCATTCAATGCCTATAGTTGATGTAAACAAATTCTGATCCTAATAATTTCATAAAACTTATTACGCTGGTTAAGACTTCACGGTAACGGTTCGATACAGCTACCCCTAGGATTAAACTTGTACAGAAAGAATTTAACCTTAACAATGCATGTATATCCATTCAAACAATCAAAAGGCACCTGCGGAAGGCCTCTCCGACGGCAAACACTTACAAAAGTTTTAAAACAGCTTCGAGAATCGACACTATAATATCGCGGCTACGTTCATGCTACTCTACCGCAGAGTACCAAACGACACTACCACAACCCAATTTCCCTAAATCACCTGGAAAACATTTACCCCGCGCAAGCATGGGTTAATTCATTAAAAAATGAACTTTTAACTAGTACTAACCTAGCAACACCCTTGCTACGCCCCCGCGCAAAATTGGGATGAAATTCATTAAAAAAATTAACGTTTAACTCCTTCTAATCTAACCACACCCTCGCTATGTGCTTAAAAATCGTGTTTGTTTTTCGTCGGTGTCACCAAGATTGGATTAATTTTCTTTACCTCCGGCCACCTAATTGTGTTCTGTGGGTAATTCTCTACCTGCTGATACCAAAACGTCGTTTTCCTAGGGGTAGCTATATCGAACAATTACCGACTTCACTTCTTCACTAAAAACTTGCTATTGTCGGTCTTAAGGACATCCATTCAGGTTTATCGATTGTATCTTACATTCAAAGTCCAGTTTTAAATAATGACAACAATGCGAGTTAAGTAAAGTTATCAGTCGTCAGAACTTGGATGGATGACCGAATAGTGACACTCTGCCGTCCGGTGTGTCTTCCCCCTTGACACCTCTTAGGGGTAGTATTTTAAAATATTAGGTATTTATTCAATATTTTGATGACGTCGTCGTATTAGCTCCTTAGTTTCTTTTAATAGATAAGGATAGTAATAAATCTACGTTTTTGACCTTGTTGTGTAATGTTGTGGAACCGAGATATAAAGCCTTATTGGTTGATTTTTCTGTATTTGTGATTTGTTTTCTTTGCGCTTTTATTTAATAAGAATAACAAGTATGCTTCTGAGTTCCTCTTGTGTATCCAAAAACTCAATGATATGCGTTAAATAAATATTAAGATATGTTGGTTTTCTTTTTTTATTTTTGAAAAATTGCAGGCTTGGTATCTCTTCATTACCTCTACATCCACATTTCCATTAAATGTTGCTACAACATACCAAAGTAAGACTTTTCAAAGTTAGACTATCTATCACCATTTTTTTTTGTATCTTTTAGTTACTATCTCAAGCTCTAAGACGGATATTTAAGTTAACCACTTTTGAATAATAGAATTCTGCTGCTACACTCACAGCGCAAACCTTAAAATATCTTTGAGCATGCAGGACTTGATATATCTTTCATATACAGGTTTTCTTTGACTGCTTTTGGTGACGATATAGAAGGTTCAGTGTTTTTGTTCTTTATTCATTTTTGCATTTTTCTTTATTACAAAAAGAGCACTGCCTATATCTGTAGCATCTGGAATTTATTTATCAAAATCGAATTTTCTTTATGGTTTAATTAATGGAATGAAACTGACTACATCAATGTGTTTCGGATATTAAAACCATCTTCAAGAAAGAAGAACTATAATAATACTTTACGAACTCAAAAGAACCAAATGACGAAAAAAACCTTGACTGATTGTGAAAAAATGACACCTGAAAATTCTTCGGTCAACAATTCAGATAATCTTAGTAATTAAGTCTGATCTATTAAGTAGATACAAACCGCATCGTTCCGATAAAATCTCTTCAGTGTTATGTTTTTGATACAAAGGTTTTAGAAACAGTTTGAGAAATACTGTTTTAGAAAATCATCAATCAAGAACTGCTGCGCCTACTTTACCATGTCTAAACCTAATGAACTCTTTAGAAACTTGTTTTTGACTTACCAGCCAATCTTTTTTTATTGTGCTAAAAACAGAAATCAGCAAAAGATTCTGCAAAGACAGATGTCTTTATAACCACAAATTGCCATCGTCATCTAAATACAGCCTGTCTTCACAAATATCTAATTTAAGTCTTTCCAATTAGGTTTTTAGCGCAGGGTTTAAAAAATGACTATGAGATTTGAAGGAAAACTCGGTATACTTTCATACAGCCCCTGGCTACGCTCCTCTTATGCTGAATTCTGATTTGAATATCAAGAAAACGTAACTCGGCGACAGCATCAATTAATTACTCTAGACACTTCAGACTTATAGACTTCATATACCTTAGACGCAAAAATTGAAATTATCCGTTAAGTGAAAAAACCGATAGAACGTGTTCTGAGCTCTACAAAACAGCCAAAAAGCGAAATTTTGCATCGTGATCTTTTCGAAACAATCATAACACGTTCTGGATGACTAAACAACTATCAAACACGAAATTCGTATCTTATCTATTCAGCTTATTTTAAAAATTAGTACAAAAGCGACCAAATAATAAATTATAATAGGTTAGTATGCGAAAATTCGAAGACGTAAAGTATCCTTGGAAGAGGAATAACATTTATAGCTTTGGGATTCATTATACAGGGCTTTCATTTGAAAACTGCCATTTAAGGTTTTAGGATGGGGGTGGTTGGGGAGAGACTGAAAGTTTTTCAACTGTTTAGAATAAGTTATTAAATGCCCCCCTCCAAAACAAAATCAACGTGTTTTAGCGATTTTTGATAATTCTACTAATTAAGGAGTTATTCAGGGTGGGAAGTTTTCAAATGAAAGTCCTGTATTTTGACTTTCTACATCTAGGGTATTCCCTATTCAATTTCATTAAAATATCGCAATTTCTTTTAGATTTTATAGTTACTATTATACTATTAACAAGTACGCCGAGTTGCCAGACACATTCAAAGCTATCGTCAGCAGGGTTTGATTGTTTAGAGAAAAACTACTATTCGTTAAGGCAAATAATAAAGCGTATTGTTGTGATTGTTTTGAAAGGACCATGACGAGAAATTTTGGCTTTTGGGTGTTAATTTGTTCAATGACCGATTTTGATGTTTGCGTCTAACATAGACGTATATTGCTGTAGTTTCTAATTATGCAGCTCCACGTCTGCGCCATTAAAGATTCAAGGCTATTCAGATACTAATTAAAACTATAATTGAGTCAATCTTGTAACTTTTTTGATCTATTTATCTATGACAGTAGCTAACATTGAATACTTCTCCGGCTAAATTTATTTTATATTTCAAGAAATGTGCCTAAAATGTATTTTTTTTATTATAGTATACAGGGTGTAATGAAAATGGGGCCTAATAAACACATCACGCAAATCTATCGTACATAATGTGACCAGATTTTTCTGAACAGGTTCTGGACTTTCGAGCGTTTGGAGACGTCCGATCGAATTTTACAAAAAAGTCCAGATTTGAAAGAATCCATTCTCACAAAATAAAATAGCTGGATTAATAAAAATGATTACGCGTTATTTTAATGGAGTCTTAATTTTCGGAAATACCCATATTGCATTTTTTTTTAGTTAGCTCTCTTGGTGTCGGAGACGAATTCAGGGGAGGAGCAAGGACGTGCAAACAAGACATGTTGGCATAGGCATTACACACTACACACCACCCTCTGTACCATAGATGGTGCCATAAGTAATTTTGTCATAGATGCCAAATACTCTAGCGCTTCAAAATTATTTCGCGTAATAAATAGTACTTTGTAAATGGTTTAATGTTATAATTCAATTTGATGTTCGATACAGGTATAAAAAAGTCAAAAAGAAAGTGTAGTGTCTTCGAAACTGTTAAGTCAATAGAGAGTTTGAGCACAAATTACACTATAAGATAACATTATTTTGTGACAATTGTGAATATTAAGAACATGTCGTAACAGTAAATGTTTGTTGGAGCCCGTAAGTTACTTGCAAATAAAGGAACAAATTCCATATACGATAAATCTGTTCGTGAGGTTTGGAAGTTGTGGCGTGTACTTGAGCATTTTGACTGTATTTTGACATTTACCAATTTATTAATAATGAATAAGTTGAAAGTGCGTTTTACCGTCAATGGGAAGTTTAACGTGAATTTGCTCAAACTCTTTGATATCCTTCTTAACGTAGGTACGAATATATTGAAATTCCTCCACGGTTGTCTAACTCGTTTTGGACAAGAAACTGTATTCAGAACCAGAATAAGCATGATAATGGGAAAGCTCGGGGGATTATATTCAACAAATGACTTATAGTCTTCCTAGTTTTCCAAAATACGGTCAAAACGGCTTTTTCACAAATGGTTCCCTAACACCTTCAATGCAGTATTGCAATATCTTTTTACCGATTCTACCTCGAGGAATGGGGAAATTCCTCATTTAGTTTGTTTGGATACTTTTGCAAGTTTGGGTTATTACATTATAGTATGTTGAAAGGATTAACGTATAAAATTTCTGAAAATTCGATTTATACGACAGTGAAGGCAAAATAAAGTGTAGAATTTTAAAACGTAACTTTGACCAATCGAAACCTAGATCGATGCACCAACAAAATTTCGTTGGTTAATCGTTGATACTAATTGATTGACAGCACAATGTAAGATCAATGTGATCCTAAACTCTGATTCGTTGATACACTTTTGAGTTTTTAAAATGAAAATCTTATTTGTATTGTTTCTGAGCAGGATAAGGCGTTTACGGTGATGTTGATGTTTGCTAAGCTTAAATAGTGGATATCACTGATAATAATCTCACAATTCCATTATGTAGAACTTTTTTATAAGCAATAAGGACTGGTAACAAAAGTTTTGCAAATTATGAACCATTCAAAAAGTGTACAAAACATTTGAAAATAATCGCGGTTTGCGTTGATCATTTTTTGTTTCTAAGTAGTTGTCAAGTATGATTATTGCTATGCAGCTGCCATTGCAAACGATTGTAAAAATAAAACTAAATGAAAAGATTCGCTGCGAAATAGTGGTCAAGTGGTCTGTGGATCCTAACATAAGTTTAAAACAGTTGGCTCGGAAGTGCAACAAGAATTACTACACCGTTCGAAGAGTAGTTTTGAGGTTAAAAGAAGATGGAGTATGCAAGATAAACCTAGAACTGGTCGTCCTAAAGGTTTAATAGATAAGAATTTAGAAAAACGGGTCGTTCACACCATTCATCGTCATCCTTCAATGTCCATCAGGGATATCGCAAAAAAGCAGATACTTCACATGTAATGGTCGTAAAAATTAAAAAGCTGAACAACATTTGAACATTTAAAAAGAAAAAGGCACCCAAAAGATCTGAAAAACAAAATTCTAAAATTTGCAAAGAAGAAAGTGTGTGTCGTTATGAATGACGAGACGTACGCTACCAGGCTCACAGTATTATTCAATAGCATCTGGTTGTGATCTTCAGGAATCCCAAAAGACAGTTGCCTTTACGAAATTCGGCGAAAAAATATTGATTTGGCAGGTCATCTGTCAGTGTGGGAAACGAAGCACACCATTATTTACCAAAGGAACAATTAAAGATGAAATATATGTTAAACAATGTTTAAACTGGCGACTTCTACCTTTTTTAAGAAATCACACGGGTTCTACATTGTTTTGGCTGAATTTAGTGCCTGCATATTATTCAAAATCTGCTCTTTAATGGTATAAAGCTAAGAGTACAAATTTCGTTCCAAAAGTGCTTAACCCCCCTAATGTGTCAGAGTTGCCGCCCATCGAAAGGTACTGGGCAATTATAAAACGAAAACTGCAGAAAATGCGGAAACCAACTTTGACAGTAGACGAAATGAAGATTCTGTGGAGAAAAGTCAGCAAAAATATAACAAATCACACTGTCCGAAATTTAATGAAGAACGTCCAAAAGAACACTTGTGTTTATGGCCGACAACCTAGAAATCAATATAAAATTCTTGACAATCACTTGTTTAGAGGACATTTTACCTAAAAATAATAAAGAAATTATTTTTCAATATTTTGTTTTAATTTTTACATGCTGATTTCATTTTGCAAAACTTTTGTTACAGTCCTTACTGAGAATCAGATTGCAGTCAAAGTTTAAAGAAACAAAACAAAAATATGACTTGATGTTGTTTTTTAGTTATGTACAAATAAGTGTAATTGTCTTAATTATCAAAAACAAACAAAATCACAAACAGAATTATAGGAACATTGTATAACTTTGTATAATGAAGAAGTTTTCATCACAAAAGCAGGTATTAGAGTAATTTTTCGTCTCGGCTTCTTATGCAGTATAACGTGATGTACATATTACGTGCCATTTTTAATATACACCCTATATAAAAGAATTCATTAAGATAAAATCTAAAAAATACCAAAAGTTTATTAAATTCAGGAATATTTGTATTTCAGATCACGATGAAAGTGATCTCCATAATTCAAGTTTCTAGTTGACCATTGAAATTATTGCAGATGGTTTAACAATGTATACGCTCATTATCATCTATTTTGTTCAATATTTAAAATACATCTAATTTATTCGGTAAAATTATGTAGTGCAATGCTCTTATTTTATTTACATCTTGAGGTAGATCTCAACTTAATGAATTGACAATTATTGATGTTTCCCGAGGATTAATAATTATAATTGCTTAGAATTGAATACTCCCTAAAGGAATAAGAATACGATAACTTTAATTGGTAGCAATTTCTAATTATAATATACATTTCCAGCACTTTCAAACGCATAACTTACATTGAAACTCAAAAAGTAGAAACATATTGTAAATTTGTTTTGAAATCTTACTCAGTTGGTTTACTCAATAAAGACATACAATTAGTAATTACATGATAAATACTCTCAAATAATTAAATGAAAACAGAGCATTGAAATCTAATCCTAAAGGTTGAACTTAAATTTTCACGATTAAAGATGATGTTCGAAAATTAGATGTACATGTAAATTTAGAGATGTATGATGCTTGATATTAAAGCCGCAATATCGAAATGTGTAACAAATAATACCGTCCCCTTAAAGATGTTTAAATCAATTTTAACCTTATTTGAATTTTCGTCTTATACTCACTGTTTATAAACTACTGTGCAAATTGATTTTTTAACATGACTATGTAAACTCTTACAATATTATTTTTAATTTCAAAAGAATTCCTTTCTATACTTAATTTGAAGAGACACTCAAGTGTCCAGCTGTTTCACCTCCCACAACCACAAATTATCATGAGAGATTTAAACACACATGATTGAGTTTTCCTTTTCAATTTATACTACAGAGTTAATAAAGAGAATATTAAACTTTATCTGATAACTATATTTGTATCAAATATGGGTGCCATAATTTTTGGGGAGCGTTAAGTAGAAATTGTCGTGGGTTACCATGTTTGTCATGGCCAGATGTTGACATTTTAGACTCTGCCGCTATAATATTTACTTAAGCGGGCTCTAAATATGTCGAAAATAAATATTAAAATGTTTTGATAGATGAAATGTCAACTGCAAATGTTTGAACTTGGAGATATCAACCACTTTCAAGCGACAACGTGATGGTAATTTTTTTGGTTAGTTTTCTAAATGCGACTATTTTCTATCTATATGGGCTGTTTTTATAAGCAAACTAAATTTTATCAGCATCTTTAGAGTGTTATTTTTCCAACGTAAGTATCTTTCGAAAACTTTTATCGTGTTAAAAAAACACAAGAAAAAAGCGGAGTAAGTGTATAATTAACTTTCAACTCTTCCTGTTTCATCTCCGTAACAAATTGCACCTAACAAGATAACGAACGTAATTAATACTGGTGACATACGGTAATTTGCTTCTACAAACTTCAGGGATTCGCGGCAATAAAAGGCTTAGAAAAAGTGCAGCCGCATGCGTGTTTAAGAAAGCGAGATGAATTATCAACAAATTACCTTCATTAGTTACCTTGTCAAAAGCCATCGAGTTTTTTTCTAGAGAGATTAATTAAATTCTCGTGAATTTGGTATGTATTTTGTGAGTGTAATTGGTGCTATTCATGTATGTTGTTTTAGTTAAGGGTTTTTTTAAATGAGCTTATTCAATAAAAGCTTCTTTTTATGTGGTAATAACAAGGTTAACTAAATATTTCAAAACGTTTTTAATCCGTTGCAGCTGCTAGTTCGGTAGTACGTATTTATGTAATGCAGTGTGGTTATAACCCAAGTACATAATTTTACTGTTTAATTATTTAGTAAACGAAAAAACAAAGAATCTTCAAGATGAGCTT
Source organism: Ignelater luminosus (assembly GCA_011009095.1). Taxonomy (NCBI): domain Eukaryota; kingdom Metazoa; phylum Arthropoda; class Insecta; order Coleoptera; family Elateridae; genus Ignelater; species Ignelater luminosus. Next base: position 303,656 of record VTPC01090306.1, read on the forward strand.
TAAACTGTCAAATTATGATAACAGAATAAAGAATTAGGAAAGAATACAAAAAGTGGAAAAATCTATTAGTATATAAATTAATAGAGTACTAGTAACCAAAAAATTATTCGACAAAAAAGTTTTGTAATTTTATTTAACGTTTTCGCTGTGTACTATCTATTCAGTAATACCAAACACGGTTGTTAGTTGCACTTAAATTTATTCTAGATTTAGCTGAATCCATGTATGATCAATTATGGATATATTCTAGGTTTACCACTTTTAGGAGTTATTTATTGTACTTCAATTGAACCTTCTATTTCTATAACGTTTTCTAGTACAGTCCAATCTAGATTTCTTTGATCATTGTACATCAAGGTTAGACCTAATCTATTTTTTTCTTCAGTACTTCATTTCCTTTTAATAAATAAAGAAAGAAAGAAAAGTGAATATACTGCTTTATAGATACTCCCAAATAAGTTCTGTTATTGTAATCATATTCACGTGCATTCATTATAAGAGAAAGCTTAAAAGCGTCATACGTCTTCGGCAAATGGCAGCAGATTCAATTTTGAGTGCTTTGTTTTGTTTGAAGTGCTAGTTTCCTTTAATCTACTGGTGTACTATAGCATGTATGTGGACGGTATTCTGTTAGAAAATACTTTGCCCATCAAAAACATTCTACTTTAGACCAGAAGAATTGTTATGGAATACGAGATACCGCTTGAACGGCATTTACTTCTTTTGTCGCTTCAGTTTTACAGTCTGCCAGATATATACAAAGAGAACATTCTACTGTGTTTCTACTGTTCAATATAATAATTTGATGCGTTGAAAATTTTCTTTGGGGCATTTCTGCTATTATCTTTCACCCGATTCTCGTGTATGAAGCTCTCGATGATATGCTGCACTGTAGAGGCACTCAAATTGACCATTTGAGCAATTTTACGGATTGATTACCCAGTTTTATAATGCTGTATGGGCAGTTCACGCTGTTCAATTATTGGTACTGTATCAAATAAGCTGTGAGCCACTGTATGTTGCAAAGATTCGGTATTAATGCTTCAATATACAAAAAGATAAGCAGTTGCTATTATCGTATCATGTTTGCTGGATGTCTCTTCAGTTTCTTATTGATCTTTTAAAATATATTACAATGGGATTTGCGAACAATAAATCATAAGTACATATATCACAATCATTTGTTAATAAAATACTGGAGAATAGCTCACCGATTAATTATTATTAATCTCAGAACATGCATTGTATGTGCCAATTTAGAATAAACTGCGAAGAATATATGAATTATTAATTCCATATATCTGCCTCTGAAGCATACTCTACAGTGATCTTGTTTTCTATGTAAACATCTGCAATGCTAGACATGTGCAATCTAACATTGTCATCAAAAAGAAAATCAGGGAATTGTTATCACTATTCATACTATTGTGCAGCATGATCGCTTCTCATCAAAAAGGATTTTCTTGATCTTGATGGTAATTTCTGAATGATCACAGTGAAGACTACATTAATACATAAATCAGAACCGTCCCATATTTCTAAAATTGATACACAATTAAACAATACCATAAGAATAATTTCAGAAGCCCTTAAATCAACTCCTATTCCCTCTTACCAATTGTAACAAACATGCATTCTCCAGAAATACGTAGGAAACACGCATTGAAAAAGGTATGGGATAAATATCAAGTTCTGAACACGAAGCTTTTAATTTTAGAAGATTTGGAAATTTTACCACCATATAGATTTAAATCTCGAAATCCATTATGGAAAAAGGACTACCTTGTCGAGCCCTTTGGTGTTTCTAATGCATGGAGGACATATTGGGAAAGTAAAAGTAGAAATTTATTTAATAGTAAGTTAATTGAAGATCCTACAAAAGAGATACCTAGACCTAATCTACCACGCAGAATATGGATTACCCTAAATAGTTTGAGGACTGGCCGAGCTCGATGTAATGCTTTACTGCGCCTATAGAATGTAGACCATAACCCAGAATGTAGTTGCGGAAATGCAATGGAGATAGCATCACACATTGCCGAAGAATGCCTGAATACGTACCTTCAAGATGGATTTCAAGTAATGCACCAAGTCAGTCCAGAAGTCGTTAAATAGATACTAAACATTAAAACAGTTATAGTAAAATTTATTATTATTATTATTATTATTTTTTTTTTTTTCCTTTGGGCTAAAAAACATTCTCCAAGAAACGCCAAATCATTTAAATGTATAAGTAACTTAATATAGGGTAGAATCTATAAAACCTTAATGTCCATAGCTCAAAAAGCTGTCCTAACAACTGTCTGCATGCCTACAGATAATGGATTTTTTTGTGGTGATGAGGTGACATAAAAATCTTTTCAGCAGAGAGGTTAGTTTAAGGAATCTTTCAATTTTTGTTAAAGTTAGTAGACATTTATTTCAAGTATTTGAGAACTGAATATTTGAGCCGTTCTTTGGTGACGCGCGTATTTGAATTGTCTCTTGACACTAAAATCTTTAGTTTATGTCGATTCAAGAATCGGTGAGGTCAATGACGAAATCAAATTGAAATTATCCACGAACGCAAAAAACGACTTTGAATGTTGCAAACTGTCAGTTATCGAAAATCAGAAATTAAATCTAAATTCTGACTGCAACTTTTCAAGAAAATGTCAAGTCATTAAAAGCACAGCTTACATTATCAACTGGCGTTTTGGAGATCACGATCGATTGGTTTAACAAGTGGTTGTAAACTTCTAACTACAATAACCAACTTTATAGTGCTTATATTTTTACTATACCCGTCCCTTCAAAGTTCTATGTATGTAGCCCTACCTACATCCTCTTTAAAAGAATTACAAGAACTTAGTAATAGAATTCAAGCAGGTGTTCACTCCCACTTGAAAAGTCTGTCCAAAATATCGTGAGATGTAGTATATTCAAGTAACTAAATTTCATTTCACAATATTAAAGTGATAGAGATTATTATAAATTTAGAAAATCTGAAAAAGGAAAGAAAAATAAAATTATTGTTACTGATGACGAGATTAAAATCAAAAGTAATAATGAAGAAAGGAACATTGATTGCCACTTCTGTCGGAATTCTGTATCTCGAGGAAGTCAGATTGAAAGAGAAGTTTTTCAGTTTGAGATCTCAAAGGAAAGCTGGATATAATACCAACAATTTTCCTTTGTTTTTGTTTTCCTAATTTAATTTACCGGCAGTAATAAAAAACTTAATAAAAATCTGTTTAGGTTTTTCTAGCACTTTTTACTCCTTAGATGATTTTGTGCTATTTTATGAAATTATCTTCAATATTTTATGTGCGTCGCATAATACTGTTTTATTGTAAAATTCAAGCAATAAGATTTTTGTAGTTCTTGAATTAGTAAGTAAGTTTCTAAACCAGGTAGGAGTAAAGATGTTATAAGCAACTAGCCATTTAACTAATTGTTAAAATAGGTCAATCAGTTAATGTATTAGTAATCAATTACTACAAGTGAAGCCCAGTCACTTCAGTATATATGTTTGTCTCATTAATTATAGCAGGAGTAATAATAATTTAATAATTAATTCAAAACTATTTGAAATATTCTTCTACTTATTAGAATTTTATTACAAAAAATTAATTTATGAATGTTTTATATCACTAGCCATGCATCAAAGTTTTACATAATTTCTTTTTTAAAATTCATTTATTATATTTTGATTTGTACACATTTTATTATTAAAAGAAATTTTGATAATTGCTTGGTTTTTCCAAACTTTTAAATAATTCTCCAAATTAAACAAACAACAAACAACTCAACTAGCGAGAAAAGAATGAACAATTGAACTCTATCTCGGTGTAAATTTATTGTAAATATCATTAGAGAGAATTTCGCTTTCATCTTTATAAAATTTCACAACGTGAGTAATTATTGCCATTACTATAATTAATACAACATCGAAAGTTAAATTTAACTTCTCTCCTTTAATTTTCCCTAACAAATAGATCTTATCTCGCCTGTGTAATATTAGTTGGCTGGGAAAGGTGTATCGGGTTTTATTTTAGGGTTGCAAACTTATGACCCCCTTGTGAACACTGCACGAGTTACAAGAACCATAATATAACTAACAGGTAAAAAGGTAATTTAATCTTTTTGCCCACTGCATTTACTGTTATTATTCTTTCAAGTTTAATTATAGCCCATTAAAAACTTAACTGAATGAAAAAAGATCATTTTAGTACGACAAACTGAAATATTTTTCTTAAAGACTGCTTCGCTCTAATTAACTTCTAATTTATCTTGCACTTAATGCGCTGATTTTCGTAAAAGGGCATTACGTTAAAAGTGTGACATAGATATCAAAAATGTTTTGCATAAAACGTGATAATCTTAATGAAATGTCGCTTTTGATCTGAAAATATTTTAACAGTTATGTAAATACTAAAACGTTTTAACTCAGAACGTGATGAATTTTAAATGAAATGTCAATTTCAATCTAACTAGAAATTTTACATAAATTCAGTAACGTATGTTCTATATTATCATCAGAAATATGCGAAATGTTATGAAATTACATAAATTTTGTTTATGTGATCAATTTGCTAATGCGGTCAGGTTCGTGCAAAAAAGATTAGACACATTGATTGTTACAAAAATAAAATGTGTTCAATATTTAATTGGATATCGATCTCATTAAATTTCATTGAAGGGCTAATTTTAATTCACGAGTTCTACTCCTCCAACAATGACGACTATGATTTATTTACAAATGTCAGGTGTGACGCAAAAATGAAGTCAGAATATAATCCCTCCCATTAAATGTTTCACTACTCCCAATGTCATGACCTAAGTCGAGCAAATGAAAGAAAATATTGCAATAATAATATAATGGATGCGTTAAAAACATGCAATCATCAATCCATTTAAATTCTGCATGGTATGTTGCACTCCATTTATAATATTTATGATCAGCGAATAACTCCTCTGTTATTGCGGTTACAAAGAAGAAGGGTCTAATGTAAAAATGTAATATTCAAAAAGAAACCAAAGAAGTTCAAAGAGGAAAACTTCTATATCCGTTAAAATGAGTGTGTAATTTCGTGGAGAACTCAGCAATCACAAAGTCGGGGAACATTTGAACACGTCATTTTCGTTGCAGCTGACGGTCTCGAGTTGGCTGACGATGTAATTATTAACGTTCTTATTTATGGCTTCGTTTTGTTCTTTCAATGTCTCCTAATATAAAATTTAGTTACAAACCACAGAAAAAGAAACACAGTAAATAACTGAAATTAAGTATTCGTTGTACTAGTAGTTACCCAATAGTATATTCGTCTGTCTAGTCATGAAAATTACAACTGCTAATAAAATTTTATAAGCTGAAATCCAATTTTGTTCAAGGTGGCTGTTATAATAAGTACTAAAATAATATCTATTTCGAGACAAATTAAACTGATAATATCGATAATCAGATGAATTTCGGTGAAAATGAAAGCTATACAAGTATGCAATCTTATTATACCAATTCTGTCTGTTGTAGCATATTATTAGGAACAACAGAGAGGCAGGATTAAATTGCGTAACTTTTTGCAAATGGGGTCCAGAAACATAATAATGATTGTTTCATACAGGGTGTTCAAATTCTTTGCTTCACATTTTCTTGCTCTTATTGCAACTCCTTTTTGTAATTGCCATTACTACGTTCACCGAGAATCCAAATCATATCAACATAATTTATTAAGTGCATATTCCATCACAAGTCTAATTGTAAGAAAAAATTAAAAATTATGAAATCAAAAGGAAGGTATCAGACTAATACGA
>VTPC01090307.1:0-95469 GCA_011009095.1 Ignelater luminosus
AAAAAAAAGAAATCAGAGTTAAATAGGTCTAGATATTACATTCCATTAAGTCTCGAAATATTGCTGCACTAACGCAAAAGTGAAATTTAAAAAGGATAAAATTGTACTGCTCCAAAAACATAACTTCCTACATAAATAATTTTTTAGATACCACACTGCATTAGCACACCAATACTTGAGAAGCAATTCACATCTTTACTTGTTTTTATTTGTTTGCAACGTTAGTCTTGTTCTAAAATCACAGCAAAGCAAACATAACAAAAATCACACCTTACGTGCAGCAGAGAAAAAAAAGTGGTAGGGGGCAAACAACGTTTATAACTTGTTATGTATGTGGACGCATTAGTGCCATTTTAAATTTTATTAATTCTTCCAAAGCCAACAATATAATACACACATGAAAAATATCGCCACAACAAATTTAAGAGCTGTGGATGCTGAATTCTAAAAATGCAGGAATTGCTATAATACTTCGGTTCTTAAAAGCAAATCTCGAATTGGTCTAGTAGTAGCAAAAGAAAAGAAATAGAAAGCTAACATTAAACAAGTATAGGCTCCATGTTACGCAATGAAATTCCCTGCCTGATTTCAAACTAATAAAACGACCTTTCCTAGGCATTACAAATCTAAATCAAAATATGCTGAATTCTTTCAATAATAATAATAATAGTAATAATCATGTTAAATGGTATAATGGAAAGAAAGAAACCAAAAAACAAATTATTAATAAAAATGCCATTTAAAAAAAACTGAGAACTAGACATTATAACTGAAAATAATCAATAATAATAATAATAATAATACCCTTACATATTACAACCTTTGTACAAAAACAAAGAGATTATCATAATTTTATGTAGAGACAAAGGTTTTCATGCTGTAGTAGCAGTTTCTGTGTGTGAAACACTTTCATCAGTCTTTACACGTTTTAATTGTCCAGAGTTTTCCAGTTCCTCAGATGATGCGGCTCTTTTACACAGGTTGCTTTTAAATCGTACAATTATAGCAGTCATATTATCACAGCCTGTGCCATCACCTAATGTGTCCGGTGCTAAACAGTGTTCAAACATCTGTAAAAAACAAAGAGAAACTGATAAATATATCTGATAAATAAATCTATTTTAGGTTTCATATAAAACATTAATTTGGGCGAGACTTTGCAAAATAATTTCAGTGTTTTTGCATTATATCCAAGAGCACTTTTAGAAAAACCAAAATGTGATGACATATTTAAGTCATGGCGATATATGAGCATGGAATAAAAAACCACTGTGGAGGAAAACGCATGAAACTATATATATAAAAATAATCTTTGGTGTTGCAATTTAGTAAATTAGTAAATTTCTACGTCAATTTATTTAGCCATCAAAGAAAGTGTGGTTAGAAAGTTAGTTGTTAATATCAAAGAAAGTGAGGTTAGGAAATTAGTTTTCAATGTTAAAAGAAAATAATAAGGTCAGCTTTGGAAACGAGAAAATTGTTGATAAATGAAGAAAGAATGGTGGTTGTCAAAGTTAACCTCAGAATTTAGAGTAAATTAATGTTCTTTCTCGTTTTATGTAAACAATTATAAAAAATTTTGTTGGATACTTGTGCATTGTCACTTTTCAAACACTTGGCCAAGTTGTGTACAATTTTATTTTGTTTTTTCTTATGTTTTTTATTAAATAAAGTTCTAGTGTGAGTTCCAGAATTTATTTCTATCAAGAATATCATTAGTTTCTGGAAAACTAGTATCTAGTCAGGCATTTAATAATACCTCACGAAATATACTAGTCTACTATATGGATTTATTTTATTTAAACAGATTTTTGGTAATCCTTCGGCCAGATACTTTACAAAATATTCTTTTCCTTAGGTGTGTGTTTAAACCTATCTAAAAGTTTGGTTATGTCAGTTACAGAGCTCATAATATATTTTCACAAAAAAGGTATTAAAAAAGCAAGCAGAAATTGCAAAAAAGTGAATAAAAAGTGCAAAGAAGGAATGAAAAACTTTATTCATAAGAGCAGAAGAGGTCTCAACTAATTCTGAATCTAGCCTTGGGATTAACTGAATTGAATACAATTTCACTTAATATCTTTCTCTCAACAAATGTATAATACTAAATTATTAAAGCATTATTATTATTATTACCAACAACAAAGCAAACTCGAAAAAACATTAAAAAACGAGTAAGTTGCAATACTCAAAATTTTTAATTTATTCTTAATAAATCCCTATCTTTTTAAAATCCTCACTAAATTCGAAAATCTCCAATTTGGGGAAAAATCTCAATACCGTACCACCTCCGTAGTACTCACAACTTGGCTTCAATTTTCATTTAGTATGTCCTCATAGAGCCCTGCATGGGCCGAAATTTCCAGGCCTGACTGGACATACACTTGACGTGGCCCGAGAAAAAACCAGTAACTTCTGGATCAGCCTGTCAGGCTTGGGAGGCCTGAACAGCCCAAACTGCATAAGAGGTCTGGAAGGCCCAGGAGGCCCGAACAGCTTAAGAAGCCCAAACAGCACAAACGGCCCGACATAAAAACTCGAGGAGTCAAGAAGTCTAAAACGGTTCGATAGACCCAAGACGTCCAAGGGCGGAGAAGTCCAAAAAGTCTGACGGCCCAGGAAATCAAAACAGCCTGATATATCTGAGACGCCAGAGGGGACGAGAAGCCAAAAAGGCCGGATGGTTCGAGAAATCAAAACGGCCCAAAAGACCCGAAGGGCCGAGAAGTCCAAAAGGCCCGACAACCCGACAATCCCGAAAGACGTGAGACGACCGAAGGACCAAAAAGTTTTATTGGCACGACCGCCCGAGATATTAAGGAGGCCTAATAAATCTGAGACGCCCTTAGCTATGGTAACCATGACAATTGCAGACTTTAAGTCAGCATGTTTTGTCTTTAATAAAATTCACTGTAGTTTGGAAACCTGCCGTTCGCGAGACACAGTATATGTCAGAAAAAACAAAAGGTGGTTGGTGGTACCTGCCTCGTTTCGAGGCCATGCCTCTACCGGTGCTTACGGCAAAAGTCCCATCTCTATTATAGAACCGGCCATTCCTAAGATATAGGATATCTGCCGAAAAAACAAAAAAACAATCGCTGGCGTCCGGATCGTTTGGAGGCCATTCCTTCGCCATGTCTAACAATCAAAGTTCCATCTCGATAGGATCGGCCGTTCGCGATACGGGATGTCTGCCGAAAAAAAAAGACGGTCGGTCTCCCACACATCTTTTAAAAGCCATTCCTCCACCACACCTAAAGGTCCAAGTCCCATCTCGATAGGATGGGCACAAAATATTTCCCAAAAAACAAAACACGATCGGAGGTCTCCGGGTAACCGGAACGGACCTCCACTCGGCCGCCATTGGGAAACGAAAAATCCGAAGTGGCTTTGAGAATGAATGCCCTTTCTTTCTCTTTCTCTCTCTCAACGATGCACCGGCGCCGGCGCTCGCAACGATCGCGGGCATTGGAACCGAAAACAAAACGACAGACAGAGACAGAGAACCAATATCGGTCTTGCAAAACTCGCGGCGAATGCGGAGAGATGCCGTAGACACGATACAACGCCCGCCCCTTTGCACCAGGCGACGCCAACGCCGCTCGACCGCCTCTGGTGCGAAACGATAAAACCGAAAACGACGTCGACGCCTGTTTTGTCTGGAAATAAGTCAAAAACGTCCTCGACACGCGCGCAAAACTACGACTTCAAAATATCCATATATCTCTACTCGGGAAATTAAAAAAAGTTGATCCTCTCTTTGTCTAGCGCGCAGTGATTTGTATATAGTCGTCCTCTTCACACTTCAAGGATTTTAAATTAACCATTAACCTCACTTTTTTAAATAAAATATCTCTACACTGTAACCTCACTTTACGTGCAAAAATCTAAGAGCTTCTCTCTCTTCTGCTCCAAAATTATTTAAGAAAATGTAGAATGCGGTAAACAGATGTATTTAAAAAATGGTATGGATATAAAAGAGCTCATAGATGTAATTGCCAAACGTAGCAAATAACTCATAATAAAACATCTGGGAATGCAAAGCATAACCATAACGAACTCCATTTTGTTACTGAATTTGAGCAACAGTTTAAAACAGTTTCAAATTTTGGCGACCGTTTTGACTACGTTTCCAAGGTGATATCAAAAAACTAAAAATATATGTATGTCTTATTTTTTCATGTAAAATACGATTTTTAAAAATTCTCTAATTCGACGGCCATTTTGATCATATTTCTGAAGAGATATGAAAAGATGAAGACACCACGTAGCCTTTAGTTTTTGATGTATGCAGAATCTAAATTTGAAGTCAAAATTTCAAAATTTAAAAAAATGTAGACAGACAGACAGACTTTGCAAATTCAGTAATGATTCCTATCAGAGTTCGTTAAAAATTAACTACTATTTGCTTATTATAGAACTCAGAGGAGGTCATGACAACACTGTAAATTGAACATTTCAATAAGTTACTAAATGAAACTTTTAGGTTAACCATCTGTCATTTAGGTGCCATCCATTTTTTTTTAACCTAAAATATGAATTTTGTCAAGCATTTGACAACTGTATCCTCAATCTACTCTGACATTTTTCTATCAAATTTGTTATCACTAAGGCCCTCTAGCTAATATTAAAATCCACTTTTTTTCATTTGTTTATAATTTTGAAATAGGGACTTTAATCAATCAAACAAATGTTAAATTAGCAGACTCAAGGAAATCATCAACCTGTTAAACAAAAAGGAAAGAACATTTCCCTCTTAATAAAATTTGTAAGTGGATTTATAACCTCGAATTTGAAATTAGTTAAGGTGTGCTTCTCTAAAAATGGTTTTGATTCATTGCACTAATTTTAATAAGATTTATAAATAAAAACAAACGCTAAGCCTTATTTTCAGCTTAATAAAAACATAACCTAAATGTGATAGTTACAAGTCAAAAAACACATAAAATAAAATAAAATTCAAATCATTGTATAATTTACCTCTTCACATAGTTTTGATAATTTTTCTGGTTCTTGCTGTATTTTAGGCCTAATGAAATCCACCACTTGTTGACTAGACATAAAATTCCATATCCCATCGCATGCAAGCACCATGAATTCGTCTTCGGCAGGATTTATTGTAAGAGTACGTACGTCTGGTAGTGCAGTAATCATCTGCTCACGAGCAGACAATTCTTTCTCTTGTTTATAAGCATGATCTCCAATCGCCCGCGATAAATTAAGACCACCATTGACACGACCATCACGGGTCACAACACCGCCAGCTTTAACGACTCGATCATGTTCTTTTTCATCTTCTGGTTTATGGTCGATGCTCATTTCAATAGCTTTACCTGGAATAACAATTTAAAAAATTCAATTATATAACCCTTGATATCCTACCATTTCGGCAAACGACACATCTAGAATCTCCAGCGTTAGCAACAAACAGTTGATTTTCATGTAGTAATGCTACCACTGCTGTACATCCACTGTCTGAGCCAGGTTCCTCACGCATATTTCTAGCAAACTCCAAGTTGGCCTTGTCCATTTCTTCATCCTCTTCCTCGTCAATGTCTTCTTCTTCCTCGATATCTTCTTCATCTAATTCCTCATCGTCGTCTTCGGAAGTTGCATCTGAATTATCATTGTCGACGTTAGATGGATTAACATCATCTTCATCACTTGAGCTAGCTTCTGAAATTAAATTTTGTTTAAAGTATAAAACTTGCAAAATTTAATATTAATAGTCAAATACCAGTTGGTCCCTGAAATGTTTTGTCTTCTTCATCTTCGGACTCGCTTTCTGATTCAAATTCAAGCAACTTAGTGTATAGTTGTTTTGCATTTCTCTTAGGCCTAGTATTTTTTGCTGGTGTTTTTGGTACACCTTTAGTTTTAGCTGTGGCCTTACCCTTACCTATTGATAATAATTAATAAATATCGAGTAAGTATAAACAATTATTGGGTGGGTTCAAGCTGTCACTTGAGAGAAAACATACTTTCAACTCAAACACCTTGGTGCTTTCAGGTTAATCTTTTCAACATTTACCACCACAATTGTTGGTAATGCAGATTGCTACCTTATAGTTTTTGTTTTTCCCAGGGCTCAAACTGAAAGTTTGAAGAAATACACTTGTTGAAGTATTTGCTCTGCAGTCATTGAAATACAAAAGAATTTACTCGAACCCACCCTGTTGGAATCTAATTTGTTTATTTTTGATTTTATTTATTAAATTGTCAATCTATTTAGCTGTCAAAGAAAGTGAGGTTAGAAACTTAGTTGGCAATGCCAAAGAAAGTACAGTTAGGAAATTAGTTGCCAAGGTAAAAAAAAAATAGAACAGAACAAAAGAAAATGAAATTTACTTTGGAAACAAAATCCTCTATTAGTTGTAGCATTATATTAATAATTAAAAATTAATAAAGGGTAGAAAATATGATTTATACTTGATAAGAAAAATATAAATACATTTGTTACTCCCAATTTAACTATCAAAATGACAGCTGCATATTTTGAAGGCTAATTTATTGTCTTCATGGGATTTGTTTTTGTTTTAAATAAAAACAAATTGCAATAATTCCAAATTATAAAACAGTAGAGCGAGCCATGGAAATTTGACAAATCTCAATCAATTTAGCCATCAAAGCAATCATGTACGGAACAGAGTCTACTGACAGCTTACAAAGTTGGTTGAGGTTAGATAAAAATGAATTTGAAGTTATAATTCATTGCATTAGCTAAAATTACTTTAATAAATTACAAACAGCAAAAACTTTTGCTTATAAACATCAGTTAAAATACAGTGATAACTTACAATAATTGTTCATATCATAACACTAACCTTTTTTACTAACTTCTCCATTTTCCTGTGGCGATTCTGAAATTCCTTCAGACTTTTCTTTTGTAGGCGCATCGACATCACCATTTTGATTTGGTTGATCGCCACCTGCTCCTTTATCGATCTCACTACTTTTACTGTCTAATTCAATAGATTCCTTTTTACTACTCTTACTATCATCTACACTATCAGCAGATTCTATACGAATTTCTGGTATTTGCAAGGAACCATTTTCTTCAACCGTTTTAGAGGTGTCAGCTTCACTTGCAGTATCAGCTAAAATAAAATCAATTACCAATCATGTTCCATTAATATCTTTCAAATTATTTACTAACTTGATTTATCAGATTCTTTATTGGTACTACTTGTGGATGATTCTAACTCAAGCTTAGAATTCTTACTAGTACTAGAACTTGAGCAAGCTTCATTTGCTTGTGAATCTTTACGTGCACGTAGATAAGGTGATACCGGATGTTTCTCTCCATCTTTCTGCAGGCTGTGCACCATGGGATGCTTTAAATTGGACGTGTATTTTTCAATAACTTGTTCTAAAGGCATTGTGGCTTCTGCATAAAGGTTACTGACATTTTCTTCAAGATCACTACTGCCGCTTTCATTATCATTTTCTTTCACACCAGCCATTTGCTTTAGCTCTTCTACAATTTCCGGAGTTGCGATGGTAGCATCAAATCCCAAAAATGCATCTATTAAGGCCTTTTCGAAGTCTTTATTCTTGTATGCTTCTGTATCCTTAATGTACTGTGGAAGTTTTTGAGAACAATACATGGCCACCTCGTGGCCCCCATGGCCGTCATACACAGCAAACAAGGAAGTGTTTACATCGAAGTCAAGTAAACAATTATGTGCATCCTGGAAGCAAACATAATAGTGAATTAGAGTAACAGTCAACAATACAAACTACGTAAATGATGACAATTAATGCATGTATGCAGATTATCAAAATATTTTTAAAATTTGAAACTTTTAAGACTTACCTCTTGACTAACGCGCCAACCTTGCATTGAACTTGCACCACTCTTCAGTTTATCGTTCGATTCATCGCTAGATATTTTCTCTGTAACGGGTTCTGATAAATACGAACCCATTATTTAAAACTTGCGATAACACTATCACTATGAAATTAAAATTAAGAAAACTAATTTGTTTTAAACTCAATACCGGTAGAGCAAGGAGCTGTTAACTCGCTTCCATGCTGAATTTGACAGCTGCAATAGTTTATACGCAGACGCTGTTATCTCGCGCCAAAATCATACACTTCCTGTATTTAAATAAGCGGGAGATATAAACTTTAAATTTTTTAAAATTAAGTAGAAAAATAATGACGTTTTGAAAAAACAAACGAATGCGTTTATAAAGTTGTGACAAATTCTAACTATTTTAGCTAATGAAGAGCAACTTTATTATTGTTACAATAAATTTGATTCTTCATCAAATTAATAATCAAAATCAGGTACTATTTACAACAACAATATTTTGTAGCCTTATTATTAATAGTAATTGAATAAATCTTCAAGAATCTGTACGAAATAAAGAATGCTAAAGTGTTTTAGAGTTTATTGTTACGATAATAATAAAACCGATGCTTTTCCGATTCTTAGAAATTTTACGATTTCCTATCACGATTTTGGCACGATATGGAATTTTACGTGTATGTGACGACATATCCCAATAGCTTATGACCGCATTCTACTATGACGTCAAACTTTCCTCATTCTCTTGCATTAAAAGTTGTAACACCCCCGCAAAAATCAATCTTTAACACTACGTTGCCAGCGTAACTGTAAATTCCTTAAACGTGGAGCTAAGCGTTTGCAATAATTAACATTAATAACTAATAAGTTAATATCTTCAAAGTTTGTAGAAGTTTAAGAATTGTAGGTAACACTTTCTTAGAAATTCTTTCATTATTATGCAAAATAATTTAAAAATATTACAAGAATGCTAGTTTTATAGGTAGTACGGCTAAATTAAAATTCATAGAACAGATTTTTATTTTGAAAAATTAGCAACTTTATTGTTTTTGTCTTGTTGCTACCCATAATATTATGCTTGAAATAATAAATTTGCAAATTATACGAACGATAATTCATGTCACAAAAACAGTGGGCAAAAGCGGATTTCTATAAATCAGGCAAATTACGATCGCGTAGAAGTCACGAAACTTTTTTTTTTATAATTTGCCTTGCTTTTTTGTGGTAACCGTACGTAAATTACTGTGCTTTTGCGATTCGAGATGTATCAGATAAAATAGCAATCAGAGGAAATCTTGAAGTTTTTCCTTCTGAGGGGAAACTAAAAACTTTTTTATTTATTGCAATGCCGACCGCCAAGTTGTGCTATCGGCAAAAGCCGTCGCTGAAGTTAAACACAACTTCAGTTTCATTCTAGCTTCAGATTCACTTTTTTATAGTTGACCAAATAAACATTGACTGTCCTTTTACCATTAGTTAGTTCATATTTTCAATGTATTCAATATTATCAATAAAGGGAAAACAAACATTGCCAACAACTACTAAAAATAGCAGAGATGAAAATAGTCATCGAATTATTGAACTATAACTCTCAAACTGAGTACCTTACTTATATTTATGTGTAATAAGCAAATTGCCTGTGAAAATATTTAGTTGACAAATTAGGTAGCATGAGAAAACAGTAGATTAAATTCAAATAATGAGAGGATATTGGCCTCACAAAAAACTCTGTAAGCTTTGGAGTGCGTTAATAATCATTAATGCTTAAAACTGGTGAAAATTCAATCAATAAATTCAATAATCAAGTATAAGTTTTAATCAAAACTATTCATTTGTCAATCTAAACAAATACGACAAACTTCGTTTCATGGCACACTATTCAAAAATTCGTTTTTTAGTATTTTCGTTAACAGATCGAATTCGATTACGTTACTGAAATCTATTTAAATCTTTATCGAACCATGGCAAAACACTAACTTAAACCGCCCATAAGAAAAAAATATACCTGGTGATAGTTCCAGAAAGCCGAAAAGTCATATGGAAATCTCGATAAGTATGTAACATTATTAGAGACAAAAAAGTGCCTGTAGAAAGTTGTGTTCGAAAAGCAAAAATTGAAACATTTCGTTTTTTGAGGTTATGAGAAAGTTAATGAAGGGCAAACTCTTACTTTGGACCAATGGTATGTATCCACAACCCACTTCCGTCTGCAGGTTAAGGGCGTGTTCAAAAAGTCAGCAGCTAAAGCACTGAACTCTTGACTATAAAAGTGAATTTCACATAAGCTGCCCATTGAATATTTATGTCTAATATAACCTAGAAATATCAACAGTTTCTGTTTTTATCTCTTACAAGGACATGGACAGATACAATATAAGGAGGAACATGTTTGGAGAAATTAATGAATAAAAATAAGTTATTTAAGCGAAATGTACATTTACATACTCTATTATTTAATTCTTGATTACTGGTATTCAGTTCAATGTTTTTTCGTTTATAATACTACGCTCCATACTCTCCGCCTACGTGTCCTAATAACTTTACTATTAATAACAACAACAAATATTACTCGTTCTATTTGTGGGTTACTTCGGACACTAACAAATCTCACTCCAAGGTATTTCTGTTAAGTTAAGAGTGATCATGTTTTCGAACGGTTTGGTAAACATCAAGTAATCACAATCAATCATTTAACTTTTCTGTACACCATTTGGCGCGAAAACTAAAGGAGAAAATGAATATCATTCATCTCTCAACGAGAGTACTTTATTGCGCATGTCGGGTAAATCTTAATCATCATTATTGATGGCTAGTAGTAGCGTTTTCGAACGACTGACAGTAAAAAAAATTTCTCCTAGACAAATTTCTCGAGCGATTAAGGAGCATCCTGGAACAGTCTAATCGTGTTTTCAAACCCGCCCTAATGATAGAGTAACGCGGAAAGTATCGTTTGATTCGTACTGACGCAGTGTTAACAACCTCTCACGGTTCAATTTTCCTCAGAAATATACAAAATATTCCTTACATTTCCCTTAATTTGAAAATTACCTGTTTTTAAATAAATGATTTTTATATGCTGAACTTTACACCTTAGAGCCCTGTACAGTTCGAAATTTTCAGACCCGGTCCGACTGAGGACAAACTTGACGAGGCCCGAAAAAAAAACCCGGTAACTTCTTGATCGACCCGACAGGCCCAAGATACCCGATCGTTCCAACAGTCCGAAGGCCCAAACGGTTCAACATGTCAAAACTCCGAACTGACTGACAGATTCGAGAAGTCCGAAGAGCCGAGAGATCCAACATACCCGTATGACCCGACAGGTCCGAGAGGTCAGACAGGTTCGAGAGATCCAAAAGGCCCGATAGACCCGAGAGGCCAAGACGTCCAAAAGGCTCGACAGGCCTGACGGCCCGACAAACACGAGAAGCCCAAAGGGCCTAGCAATCCAAAAGGCCCAACAGATCTGTATGACTCGACAGTCCCGAGAGGTCAAACAGGCTCAAGAGACCCAAACGGCCTGATAGATCCGAGAAGCTCGATAGGCTGAAAAGTTCAAAAGACCCAACAGACCAGTATGCCGCGACAAGGCCGAAAAGTCCGACAAGCTCCAACAGCTCGACCAGGCTTGACAAGACCAAACGCCCCAAACCCGAGCTTCGACTCGGGTGCGTAAAGGCCCGACTAGAAAACGCGTGCCTTGTAGGCCTGTAGCGTTCCTGTCGCTCCTTCATCGCTACTACTAGTAGAATTCATTGTTGACTCAAATGTTGGTAAAAACTCATTATTGATAATAATAATAATCTTACCAATGTCAACCAGATTTATATATTTGACTGTTAAAGCAGTTAACAAACAACATCAAAAAGGCAAGAACTGAAACACTGAAAACTAAGATTAAACCGGTAGCCGAATTAAACGAACTTAAAACATCCTGAGCAGTGGAAATTTGTATGTGCGTTGGACTTAGGTGATTCACACGCATTCTGTTTGCGCAAGAAACCATATATTATACCATGGCCATGTGGATACGTTAAAAGCAAGTGAATGAAGTTAATTGAAGTACACGTTATATAGTTGACCATGTTCTCAGGTATGTTATACGCTATCTGCATAATGAAAATAAAACGGAAAATAGAGGTGTCCGTTTAATTAAAATAAAACTTAGTAAAAACTGGAAAATCTCTTAATTAACAATCTCGGTCAGTGTATAAAGATTTATTAATTATTATACACCGTGTAGCCAATAGATGGCTAAGTCAGGCTAGGTTAGCGGCATTTAAAGTTTTTAATACAGCACATTAATATAACTAGCAAACTTTCTTTATTATACTAGGTATAATATTATAATGTAAATACTCAAACCAAATTATAAATTCTATGACCAATATCAGAATAATAGTATATTATTCAACGAGCACATAATGCCTATTATGTGCAAGTCGAATACGACGTTTTATCTACGATTCTAACACTTCTGAGGAAGATCTAGAGGTAAACTCCCCTGAGGGAGGAGATGTCCAAACTCTTGAATATGTAGAAGTCAATGAAAGTAAACAATTTCCACAAAGAGAGTTTTAGACCTGCAATACAAGGATCCTCTGAAGACCATGTTCAAATTCTTGACGGAAGTAAGCATTCACCCGTCATGAATAGGCAACCAACATTACAGGATCCGAAGCATTTTTGTGCATCGGTAAATAAGCTGGCTTTGCAGTTGTCTTACTATGTCACTGTTATGAGCAGGGGCGCCGTCTTGTTGAAAATACATCACCTGCTGCAAATTTAAATTAACATTGTCAAGCATAAGAGGTAGCTGATGTATTAAACCATCTGAACAGGGTATTTCCGAGACGATTGATAGGTACTAATGGTTTTATAAGATGGCTAGCTCGTTCTCCGGATTTAACTCCTTTAGATTACTTTATTTGGGGACATTTAAAAAATGTAGTATATTTACGATACACCTTCCAGAAATGTAAAAGAATTTGCTGATTATTTCTACAGAATACAATCTTTCACATCTTTGTGTTACATTTATAAAAAGTATTATTTTCCCGAAAATTAAACCAGATAGGTTGGTAGCAGTTATAATGAAAGTTATCACAAATATGTTGCAAATTCCAAAAATCGAATAAAAAGTAGGGTATTCCATTTAAAAAGATTAAGTTAGATAGCGTAACCTGGCGGTGACGCATTTAATTTAAAAACTTTGTACCACAAAACATGTTCCCCTATGTTACATCTACAACAAAGTTTTCAGAATTTTAAAATCTGCATTCGTTCTCAAGATATCGCGCTGTCCCATTCCTCGCTGAACACACTGTATATGTGGCCATTGACTGGCCGAGCTAAAGATGCCAGTGCCAGCATTTAGCCATTAGTGCCAGAGGAAGACCATACGCTATATGCATGTTTGCTGGGTTCTGTCTGTTGTTCCGTGTTTAATTAACTAAAGTGATATTTGTGTTAGAATCAAATTGTACTAAGTGCCTTTTATTGAGACTATAATAGTCAACCGGATTCAACTCGCTCTATCATATTGCAGATGTTTTTGTAAATTCTAAATTTAAAAGAGGGCACTATGTTAAAAGAAATTATGGAAGAATTCACTGAAATTCGAGGAACACTTAGATAAAATCGAAAAAGACAATGCTGTATTAAAAGAAGAAAATTAGTGATTATAAAGAAAGAATTGAAAGTTTAAAAATGAAGATCAGAAAGAATAAAGTTCGTGTGAATAAAATATTAACGAAGATTGGAATACAAATCAATAATAATGTACATAAATATACTAAAAAAAGGAAATCATTAGTAATGTCTGATAAGATGTGATATGTTTTGTTAATTTTCTTAATAATAAAATTTAAGTTTCTACGAAAGTTATACCAGTTCTGGTTGTGATGTGAAGAAACCTGCTATCATTCAGGGTGAGTCAATTGTGCTATATAATTTACAAAAGTCTTTCTGCATGTAACCTAAAAAATTACCTGTTCGACTTTGCTAGATCGGTATGCATTTCAGTATAGTCTACTATATTTTATTGAGTTGACTTTTAAGTACACACCTACTATCATACAGTGCGAACGCCAGCTGTGGAACGCTTTAAATAGACAATCTTTGCACATCTGAGGCCAAAATTCTCGAAAACGTCAATTTTATTTTCTATTGCGGCATCTACTATTCGAATGATTTTCGTATTTTCGTATTTTCTTTACCTTCATCCTTACCCCCGATGACATCATCAATCTTTTTTAATTGAAACCCCTATTTTTTCTTAGAGATTTTGATTTTCTTAAAAATCCTGTGTACGGCAAGCATCCAATTATGTCACTGGCGCGATATGGGGGATGGGGGCAATTGTATTGTTCAGAAATGTCGCTTTATTAATAACTTTTGTCTTATTTAGTTGTTCAAGCATGTAGAAGATTTACTTTAAATGTTTACTTAGGTTTGTTCATTTTAAGATTTCACATGTGTTGCTTCCGCTTACTGTGGCAACTTTGTTATACCCACACCCAGGAAGCGTGCTGCATCTTGTAAGGATTGCACAATACAACAGATGTTGAGGTTGGACGCACTCATTTAGCGCTCGCTCCATATTCAATAAAGTGTTAGAGTTAGTACAGTTCATTGTTTTATTTTATTGTGTGACCTCGCATAATCATTAATACTAGTTATGAGTAGTTGTAATGGAATCTTAGCTGATCAAAAGAATACTGATACACAATGATTATCAAAGTACGCAAGCAAATAGTTGACAAATATTATAAAACAATTAAGTTTGTAGTTTGTAGATTGAAAAAATGGTTTTTAGAAGAGGGCATGTTAGGTGTGATCCCCAACAACACCTAAATGTGCCAGAAAATGTGGAATTAAATATTCCGTTGGAAGTGCAAGAGAATCCTCACAGCTATTAATAATAATGAAAGTCAAACGTTGTTAGGTGTTTAAAAAACCATAAATGGCATCTATACAATGCGAGTTTAGTTCAAGAACTAAACGAAGATAATCAGTACAGTTTTGTGATAATACGATGGAAAGATGTAACGCTCATCCTGATTTTGTCAACCGGATTATCTTTTCTGACGAAGCGACGTTTTGTCTTAACGAAATTGTCGCTATTGGGCATCCTAAAATCCACTCAGGATGATGGAGGCCCATACTCAATATCCTGAAAAATTGAACATTTGGGTGGGCATTATCAGCAATAGAATTTTAGGTCCCTATTTTATTAAAGGAACTTTAACAGTTGAACAGTATTTTAAAACTTCTCAGAGACCATCTCGGTCGTGCTTGTCTAGTTGGGCTGTATCCTGATGTTCTTAATACTACTGATTTGTGGTACCAGCATGACAGCCCCCCCCCCCCATTATCGTGTTTTTGTTATGGACTATTTGAATAAAGTGTTTCAGGTCGCTGGATTGGGAGATGAGGGGCAATTGAGGCCGGCTCGGTCTCCTGATCTCACTCCTTCAGACTTTTTTTTGTAGGGTTATCCTAAAGTAAAATGTATTTTAATAAATCAAATTCTATCGAAATGTTAAAAGAAAGGATTCGAAACGAAATCCGAGCGATTATCCTAGATATGCTTTGCGACGTGTCAAGCGAGTTTATCCAGACTTGACTTTTGACAAGAAGAACATGGGTCCTAGTTCGAACACTTAATTTGATAGTTAGATTTTTTAACTTTTTTAATTTGATAGTTGCAATGTTTTGTAGTTTGATATTTTTATGTAATTGTTATTTTGTTTCTGTGTTTAATATTCAAAACTGTTTACTTGGCTTTGTTTGTTATTTATTGCGTATTTCTTCAATATGGAATAAATCAGTTTGTAGTAGAGCCACTGACATAATTTATGTTTGCCGTACGGAGGGTTTTTAAGAGAATCAAAATCTGTAAGAAAAAACTTGGGTCACCACTTTGTTATTTTTAAAGTCGTTGATAGATTAGAAACATAATGTTTACTTTTCATTTTTAATCATGTGAGGGCAGTGTTAATCGACTTAACCAGTAAAAGAGTGGTCCAATCTAAAACAGTTCATCAAAAACTAAAATGAATATGAAGGTGTACTTAACTTCAGCGACGTCGTCGAAAGCACAAACGAGAGAAAATTTACATAAGAAATCTACTAAAATATAACCAAAGATTGTTATGAGGTTTGTACCCCTCTCGTTTGTCGGGTGCATTGACTTAATCATAAGCTAAGATAAAACATGTCTCACAATTTCGTTTTTTAGGGAAACGGAATTGCATGCCCGAGGCTTGTATTTTCCTTATACTACAACATTTTATATTCTTCTGTAAATAAAACCAGAGTGCATATATTTAAAAGTTTAAGATATGAGCAGTCTTCAGCGTAGGTAGGTACATAAACAAACTTTCAGTTTGTTGTTGCATTTGAAACTTATAATTTATTCGAATCCGTGATAAGCTGGGACTAAATGTAAACACTAATTATTTTATTACAAATACTTTGAGCTTGTTAGTAGCTAAAATAAAGTTTATACAACAAATTCTTTTTTGTTTTTAGGCAATATGCAATGTAAAAGTAGTAAATTTTTAATGTTAGGTTGCCCATAACCAAAATCAAGTTCGAACCAAGGTCCGTGAATAATAACGGATTAAGCGTTAAATACAGAAAGTTGCGCTTGTAGATGTAGATTTTTTTTTACACATGCCATCTTTAGTATAATATAAAGTTGTGGCTGATCTTGGCATTATGCCAATACGCCATTGGACAACATAGCTTTTGTGCCTAAAAACGACACCCATTCAAAGATTTTTTGGTAATTTTTTGTAGAAAGTTTATGACAACGAATGAAAACCTGAAAATGAAGAGCAACTAAGGCGTAAAATATTTTAAAAATTAGCAGAAATACATTTTGCATTTAAGAGGTGATGGAGAGCGTTAGAAGATTTCGCGTCATTAAGCAGCTGGACCGTTAGGGCTAATTTAAATTAATATTTCTGTGCTCAATAGATTTGTTAAGTAAAGTTACAACTTAAGTTAAAGGCACCGTCCTGTTTTCGATGCTTATGTTGGATGCCAAATTAGAGGCCCGCACCGATCGAAGCTTGGGTTCAGTTCTGGTCGGGCGATTTATTGGGCTTTTTGGGCCTACTTCCGGTCAATCGGGCCGTTGTATTTTGTAGGGCCTGTCGGACTCTTTGAACTTCTCGTTCTTTTGGGCTTTTCGGGTCTCGAACAGAATGAACCTGTTGGACTGTTCGGGCATCATGGGCCTTCAGGCGTTTTGGATCTCTCGGCCCTTCGGGCCTATCAGGCCGTTTCGATCTCTCGGGCCCATAGTTGTATACGGGTCTATCAGATTTTCTAGACTTCTCGGTCTTTCTAACTTCTCGGGTCCGTCGGGCCGTTTGGACACTTTGGGCCGTCAGGCCTTTTGGACTATTTGACCCTTCGAAACTATCAAGCCGTTTATATCTTTCGGGTCCGTAGGGCCATACGAGTCTATCAGGCTTTTTGGACTTCTCGGCTCTTTTGGCTTCTTGAGTCTGTCGGGTTGTTTGGGCATCTCGGCCAGTCGGGCTTTTTTGTCTTCTCGGTTTTTTTGGGTGTATCAGGCCGTCTGGAACTCTCGGGCCCGTAGGACCTAGCGGGTGTATTGGGTTTTTAAAACTTTTCGTGCCTTCGGGCCTATCAGGCCGTTTGGAACTCTTGAACCCGTAGGGCCGCATGGTCTGTTGGGCTTTTTGGACTTCTTGGCACTTTCAGCTTCTCAAGTCTGTGAGCCGTTCGGACCTGTCGGACCGTTTGGGCATCTCGGGCCCTCATGTGTTTTGGATTTTCGGTTTTTCGGGCCTATCAGGTCATTTGAATCTCTCGGGTCCAAGGGCCTTACGGGTGTATTGGGCTTTTTGGATTTATCAAGCTTTGGGCCTATCAGGTTATTTAGATCTCTCGGGCCCGTCGGTCGTACGGGCCTATCAAACAGACCTAACAGACCTTTGGATTTCTCGGACCCGTAGGGCCATACGGGTCCATCAGGCTTTGTGGATTTCTCGGCCCTTTGGACTTCTCAGGTCTGTCAGGTCGTTCGGATTTTTCGGACCGTTTGAGGATTTCGTGCCGTCAGGCCTTTTGCACTTCTAGTTTATCGGGCCTATCAAGCCGTTTGCATCTCTCGGGGCCGTAGGGTCACACGGGTCTATCGGACTTTTTGGACTTCTCGGCCATTCGGACTTCTCTATTCAGCACTCTTGGGCTGTTCATGCCGATTAAAAAGTTATCGGGTTTATTTCGGGTCGCGTCAAGTGTTTCCCCAGTCAGTCCGGGCCTGGAAATTTTAGCCCGTGGAGGTCTCTACGACAAATGTCCTAGCGCCGACCATGCATCGATAGTTAAAAGTAATGGATTACCGCGGGTTATTTGATAGGGAGTAAATTGAATCTTTCAATCAAATTAGGTTTGTGAGAATGTTTAAAAGGTGAGAGCAACGAAGCCAGTAGAAGAATGAGCAAAGAAGTAAAGGGAATGAGATTTGGCAGCAGAGTACCAAAGGCAATTTTAATTAGTTAAGCTAATAGACTGCTGATGATGGTCTGGTGGAGAGTAACAAGCCTGATTTTCAGACGGATTAGCTTTCTCAGAGAAATTCACACAAGGAAACTAGCCAAACTGCCTGTCGTCAAAGGAGCAGTAAATGGATTGGACTTATTGGGTAGGTTAGTGGGTCATTGCAGGCAACTTGGTGGAAAGCAAAGTGTAATTCTTAACTCGATTAGTTTCTTCTAAGAAATTTAAACCATGGGAGCATATGAAACTGTGCAGAGACAAACAAGAGGTACAAATGGACAAATTGGCCAAGAAAAGGGCAGAATGGACTAAGCGTCGGCTTATCTGTAGATGTAGTTTGATTTATTTCAAAAATAAAATGATAGCGGAGACAAAAGTGTCCTGAAAGCAACCAAGACAATTCCGCTAATGCAACTTGCAGCCTACAAACCGACTCCAATTTTGACTGACTAAGCCACTTGCGGTGGATTGATGATACTGCAAAGCTGCCTTTGCCAATAAGACCACTGAGACTGACATTAAACCCACTATACACAACCCTGATTACCACACTAAGACACCTTAAGAAATTTCATCATAGGTGCTAAATATCCTACTGCAGACTCTGGTTTATACTGACGATTCAAATTAGATTGGTGCAGCACATAAAGATAAAATATCAAAAACTGTGTCAAAACTTTCGGGCATCGTTAACAAGTGATAATTATTTGAAAAATAGTAAGGGGTGGCGAATATAATTTTGCACATGGGCGACTCATAACCCAAGAAGGCTTATTTCATGTGGAAAACTATTTGTTTGGGGCATTTCTCAATATCTGCGGTACAAAAGCCTCCAACAAGAAAAAGATGCAAATGTTTTTTGTTAAATTTCGCGAATCTTTGACACTTCCTGACGGATTGGATGCCAAGTTGTGGAATTCCAGGAAGCCAACATAAGAAAGTTGGAAATTTTAGTATCTGAGACTTCAGCTTTACAATAATTAATTGCGGGTTCAAGGGTTTTTTGGACTAAAATTACTGAACTTTACAACAGTAATACAAAATCGATCATGAAATAACGATAAGAACAATCCACGTGCACCGCTTCTGTTTAAAATAGACTGTTTTTCAAACAAAAACATATAAAAGCATTTTTATTAGTTTGCTCTTGTACTACAGCTTGTTAAAGAGGAAGTTTATTGCAGTGAGCGATCGTATAATATTGAATCTAGATGTACAGAAATAAAATTAGATTATAAAACAGAATAAAAAATCGATATATGCATTGCTAAATAATTTAAGTAGATTTCCTAAAAGATTGCAGTTTTATTGATTTTGTTAGAGTAGGTGCATTTATGTATTTTCAGTTGCATATATTATTCAAATCAAGCTTGAATAATAGTACACCGCTTGACGAACTGATTACTGTGGCGGAATTCTATTTGTTAAAAAACGGAAAGTAGCTTGAAACTTAAAATTTGAGATTCACCTAATTTAGTAGTGTGAACATAAGTTTTTCAGTTTAAACTGGTCTTAAAAAACGATTTTAGGTTAGATTGCATGACAGAACACCTACAAACGCAATGTTGTCAGTTTTATATAATGAAATGAAATGAAACAAATCTCAATGGCAATGCGATTTACTTTACCCGTAACGAGATTAGTACTGCTCTTTCAAGCATTCAAACAAGCTTAATTTTCTCTAAAACGGTTGAGTTTACGAAAAAATTGCAACAGGCGGATTTTTTTGAACTTACAAATAATGATGCTTTAATTTTGAAATTTTGCCCACAGCAACAGTTCTAGATCTTCAAAGAGAGGTGTGCGTGTAAAACTCTGTGTTTCAAATCATTAATCTCATTGATATTTCGCAAAAAAATCATTTTAACTCTACAAGTCAACATGCCAAATTTCATTACGATCGATAGATCCAGTAAGACGCAGTTAAGAAATTAAAAAAACATTGTGTTGACTTTGACAGGTTATAACTCAACTTTTTACCTAACATTTGTTCCCCAGAATCAGTGGCCAAGTATTGTCGGTGTTATTTAGAGACACCCTGTATGAAGTTTTTACATAATTTTTAAACAGTGGTTCACACATTCAATTTTTGATGTGTCAAACTTATACAAACAATTTTTATTTATAACGTTCATAACCATGGGACTTATTTGTATTCTACCATATTTTACTATTGGTCTCCTTAACATGAGCAGAAGTTTAGGGAGAGGTAGTTACACTTCTGAAAAAGAAATGTGTAACGCCACTGAAAACTAATTAATTTTTACGTTTTTGATTTCTACATCTAATTTGGCAAAAAACTTGCTCTTGCACTTTTCCCGTAGAATGTGTCATTTTCTAGTAAAATTAGATTTTTCTAAATCTCGCAAATTCAGCGGCCTATAGTAAGGTCATACATTATGCGAAAACAGGATTCGCATCGCATTCCTGGATAGAAATCAAACCTATTTTGCCACATAACTATTTGCCTAAATTGCACTGTCTTTGAGATACAGGGTGTCAAAATTTCTTGTTTCTAGTTAAGCTTTGACACTCTGTACATCGAAAACACTGCGTTTTAGGGAAAAGAGTTATATGACAAAAAAAATGTTTAACTTATGTCGAGAAATGCAATGCAAATAATTATATCCTGTGTTTGAATATGACATATGACCTTACCATGGGTCGTTAAACGCCAGAAATTTTGTAAAATCTGATTTTACTAGAAAACAACGTGTTCTACAGAAAAAACGTAAGAGTAGCTTTTTGTTCCGACTTGATCCCTTATTCTGAGAATAAGAGAAGTTTTTCATGTTTCAGTGGTGTAACAATTCTCTTTAGCGTAGGGAACTAGCCCACCTCCAATTCTCCGCCTCTGATAGGAATATCAAAGGCAAAACTGCATAAAATGGTAGACACTTTAGGATAACAAACATGTAGAAAATCTCATTCCGATATCTCACTTTGTTCTTAAAATATTAAAAAAACAAGAAATTCTAAGTGGAACTTTGACACCTTCTATCTTGAAAACAACAAACTTCAAAAAGAAAGTTGTATGACAGAAAAGTCATAATGTTTGTTGAGCAATGCGCTTGCTATATACCTGCACTTATTTCTAAAACACCCTGTATAAAATGTACTGTTTATTGCTGGATTAAAATTTTAAGCATTTTATTAAGTTACATATTTTCACTAGCTTTTATTTTATTAATGCTTTTAAATCTGTTTTGTTTGATCTACTTTTATCTACATTATTACTGTTCCATTTACGATTATACAGGACGTCCCAAAAGACACAGTACATCTATGTGTCCTTTATTTTTACTCTACCCCCACACTTGCTTGAAATACCGTTATCACTTTTTTACACTCGTTAGCATTTAACTAGAGCAGCGATTCCCAACCCTTTTCTGTTTGCGTACTTTCTAGACAACCCATTTTCACAATACACAGTATTAATGAATGCAAAAAAATTACGAGGCGTTCAATATGTTCCGACTTTTGCTCTTTTGTCCCAATGAGCGGGAATAACAATTACAACGTTTTTACACGAAAAGTAGCTTTACGCTCAACTTAAGTACTGTATTGTTACCAGAACACTTAAGGGGACATTGCAAATCTTGAATCCACAAAATCGTGTCTTTCGAGCAAAAAGTCAATTCCATTCCAAGTGTGATAATCTCAGTGCTATCTTAACTTGCGCGCTCTAATGTTTATGGCCCCTTTCGGGACTTCAAAGAATTTGTTTGCTACCGCGAGGCGTTTCCGAAAATCGTGGCGCTCAAGATCTGGGCTTGAGTGGCCTTGGCAGGAAGGCGACTTTGCATGATCTGGATGCCGCCAGGTGGATTTAAGCAGATGCAACTAATGTTTTTGAAACAGTAATAAGCTATCTTAAGAAGTAACTTATATTCCACGATAACATCAAAATCAAAATACGAATTTTTATAAAAATCAAAAAATTTAAAACAAATGTCAGTTCAGATAATCTGAAAGTTATTTGGATCACAAAGCCGGTATCAGACGATGTTATGTGGATATTGTCCCGATCTGCTCGATCTGGAATCTGGTAGCCCTGGGACTTGTTTGAACGTTGACGAGGCTGTGCGACCGGCAGTGGTGTCCATTACTCATATTTATTTACGTACCCTTTAGGGTTGGGAATCACTGCTTTAGTAGAGTGCTAACCGGTGTAAAAAAGTGATAAGTTTATTTCAAGCGAGTGTTGGAGTAGGGTAGAAAGAAGAATCATGGGTGTTTCGTGCTTTCTAAAACACCCTGTATAGTTCGACGAGTGTGTTTACACAAATAAAGGCATTACAGTTTGGAACCTTTTTAATCAGACTGCATTGTTGTTTGTTACACACTAGAGAAAGTGAATAAAAAAGCTTCCAAAACCTCTGAAGTTCAACGCCTTATGGTAAGGTCATACGTCAACTTAAAAACAGGATGTAGTTATTTGTTAGTTGAACATATAACTTTTTTCCCTAAAATGCGCCGTTTTCGATGTACAAGGTGTTAAAGCTTAACTAAAAACTGGCGGGACGTTTTTGGGTTTTGGTTTTTATAAATTTGCCGTTTTTAGATGAGAAGCTTCATAGCTTCTTACATCTACTTCATGCGTTAAATTTTAATGGTAGAAAATCCTGATTTTTAAGGAGGGGGTAATTTGGTGCGCCACTCCTATAGCTAATGCATCCGATGTTGACGAAATAATTAATTTCTTCATATCGTCTACCGTTTTTCGAGGACAAGCTGAAAACTGACGAATGTATCTCGACTTCGTACGCTACCGATGCCCTTTCGAATAGGTCGATTAAGCTCTTTTCTGACAGAAAGAAAGCTGAAACGTTTATCGGTCCGGTAATGCTAACGTAATCCGGATGGGGAAATATACACGGGCAGTTTTTGCAAGAGATCTCTACATTCTCTATTATTTTACATTGGGTTAAATAGGAAAATTTAGAGGAGGACACATGAAATCTGTTTACAGCATCAAAAGACCATTGGCGGCAGAGTAAGAAGCAACTTTCTTCTTGTCGATATCTTCATTCATATACACAGGGTTGCTAAGTTTGAATAGAACTGCACGCCCCTGGTGACCGTGCGCGAGAATCTATTCGCTCGTTTCTAACAGACCCTGTTAGGTTGGGGTCTTCCCTGTATGGTGTGCACGTTTCACGTCTATCGTCCTATAAGTAAGAAAATTATTAATTTTAAGGTTGACCACTGCATTCTCTATTATTTTATATTGGGTTAAACGGAAAGGATTTAGTGGGGAAGCTCCTAGACACAATGTAGGTGTTGCATCCAAAACAGTGTTAGTTGCAGGGTACGAAACAAGTTTTTGCTTACCAATACCTTTATCCGTGTGCACAGGGTGTTTCGAAATAGTTCCTGAATTTGAATAAAAGTGTACGTCTCTGGTAAGCGTACGAGAAGGTCTATTCTTACGGGTTTAGCAAATGCGCTTAGAATGAGGTTTTACCTACACAGTGTGCAAGTTTTACGTTTATCGTGCAATAAATAAAACCCTGCATATTCAACATCAGGAAAGACGACATGAATGGTATTTCTATAAGGTGTTTTAAAAAGGCACGCAGATATCTAGCAGGCGCATTTCTTGATAAAATCTAAGGCTTTCTGTCATATAATGATTTTTTCCTAAAGTGCACCATTTTCGAGATACAGGGCGTCACAGTTTTATTTAAAGTTTCTTGTTTCCAATATTTAAAAAATCAAATAAGATGTGATAAAATCTTCTACACGCTTGTTACTTTAAGGTGTCTACCTTAACTTTTCAAATCCAACGGCCTACCGTAAGATCATACGTTATCTCGGAAATAGGATGCAATTATTGCCGTCACATTTCTCTACAAGAATTAAGCATTTTCTTTCGTATAGTTTTTTTAAGTGCACTGTTTTCGAGATACAAAGTGTCAAAACTTCTTGTTTCTAGTTAAACTCTGACACCTTGTACAGGAAAATTGATCAGTGTTCAAAAAGTTATTTTCCATAAGTTAAAATCATGTTTAGTATCTTATTTTGATTTTCTTATTGTTTATACTATATCTTTTGCTTAAACTACACATTTTTTTCAGTTTTTTAAATTCTTTTCTGTGAGTTTGAAATGTCAATGTTAAGTAGTAATAAAAGTTTTGTTAACAGATTTTTAAGAAAGTATCCTAGTAGATCAAGCAGCGACCGTAGTATACAATGAGTACAAAAAAGATTGTGTTTGTAGATCTGCAGGCACATCTAAAGGTAAGTAATATCAACATATAGTGGTCTTTTTGAATATCAAATTGAGTCGTAGGTCATAACTACATTCGGGTCTGACGTGCTTTTTTTGTAAATGTTGGCAAACTTGCATTTGGCAGTGTTCATATCAAGGTTCATATTTAATGTTAAACATTCGTGAAAATCATGAACCAATAAATGACACTTTTGAATAAAAAGGAGATGCACAGTTGACGCAAACGGAACGATAACATGAACGTGAATAAAAAGCGAACCTAAAGGGTAAGTCTTCTAGTTGTTTTGACGGTATGGTAGCTATTGTAATAACTGACGTAAGCATAAATTTATAACAAGTCTCTTTACTATTTCCGTTTTTGTTAACATTTGCCTTATTGTATTTATTAACGTCAATTGTGAATCTCCTTCTCAATGTTAATAGGGATAACGTGCAAACACTTTCCGTAATAACATGATATTTTCAATTTTGACGCCAGATGTCGACCACTTTGTGACGATCGTCAATTATTAACTTCAATCTTAAACTTAACATTGTCTACCTTCACGATCAATTAGTACTAATAACATTTCTCAACACCTTACTAATCGTATAAAAATAAAAAGTAGACCGCGATCGAAACGCCTTAGTTCCTAAAATTGTCAGCTGTTATGCGAATAATCTATTTGCAAGAAGACAGCCTAACCGTTTAAATATTCCTATTACAAAAAGGCAATAAATCTGGCATCGAGGTTCTATTCTGAGCAGTGACAGTGATTAGTGATAAGATATTAATTGGAAACGGTTCATTTATTCATTTGTAATTAGTAATTACAAATCTGCACAAAAACGGAGAACGAAAACATATAAACCCTCTTTTACGAAACTTTTATCTTAACTTGTTGACAGCGCCACCTGCTACAAACACAAGAAAAAAACTAAACTTAAATATCTAAATATTCCCAACAATTAGTTTTGAAGTTATCCAAGCTGTACAACAAAATAACAATTAGAATATCTATTATGTACAACCTAACAAAAAGAATTTTATGTCCAACCCTTATCCAAAAAGACTGTGAACGCATATACATAATAGTAATTCTAATTATTGACGTTTTGTTTTGGCAAAGTGTACTTGACAAAAACAAAATTATCCAAAAAGACTCCTTTATATACTTTGCGGGGTACGCTCATGGCTAAAATGACGTTATATTGAAATTTAAGGTTAGTTGACAAACATACGATTATCCTTCAAAAATGACATTGACAAGTGCGTCCATGTCCACACCCCATCGATTAGAAAAATGACATAATAATAAAACAATATCAAGGCACTCCAGTTTGAATATTCTTTGATTTTTGTTTTAGCTAGTCAACCCTGGATATATTCAGTGACGTCGCACGACGGCTATAATTATAATGATTAATGAATTTCGCTATTTTCGCACGTGTTGAAATTATTTGAATCTCAATATTTTTTTTCTTGTAGAATCATAATCAAAATTACGTTTTAATGAATTGTTAAGACTTATTAGTTGTCACTGCTTTTAAAAATATAAGTATAATAAAATTTGATATTTTAAGTTAGCTGATTATAAACAAAAAACACACAATAGTTATTTAATCTGTTAAGAAACTAACAATGAGGCTCCTTATTGCACATTTTAAAAAGTTGTTAAACAATTTTGCATCATCTTGCGCCTAAAACGCACATGACACGATGTATTTATACGCGTATATCAGAAAAATAATGGGACAATAAATTACTTAAAAGCAGCTGTAATCAGATATTGATTTATCAAACCGATACATGTAATACACCCATAGTTACATCAACATGTGGCAATGTTGTGTTTTTCTCCTCTCGCATGCTTTCCAAGCGTTATGATTAATTCGGGAATCTTGGTCATAATTTTACACCTTGGAATTTTGAAGAATAGGTGGGTAAAAGCAGGCACGCTAGTTTGCTGTAGTATTAATGTTTGTGCGAGAGTAATTACTAAAGTAGGCCGTAATGTAACCCACTAAAAGGATGCAATTTTTTATTGTTATAGCAAAAGTTGTTTTAGGAGCTTTTAGCTGGCCATTCCTGTAATTATGATAATGGTTTATACAGAAAGTCGTTTAACGCACACAGCTTTGATGTTATTTTTATTATTATAAAGTTTTTTTTATCTTCACGGTCTTAAACAAAAGAAAAGAAAATTTATAGTTGAAATTGAAGGAACAATACGAGTTGTAGTTGAATTAAATAAAACGCAACGCAACTATAGAATTTTAGATATTAAATCTTTTCATGTTATTTTCATGTGGGTATAATAGAATGGGAGTAGCTTTATTATGTAACGCAATGGCTTTGCGTGTTTTGGATAGTCAATTATAAAAAAATTAAGAATCAAATTCTAGACGTTCGCACACATACACACATAATGCACGAAAGAAAATGAATCGAGGTTGGTGTGGATTTCCTGAAAAGCGCTAACGATGTGATGTTTTACATATATCGACCTTTTAAAATTTAAATATGTAAAGCCGAAATGTAATAATAAATTGAAATACATAAATGGCTTTTCTATTAATACGCACAGTGAAATTGTTCATATGGAAATTTTGTTGTAATCTAGTGTTGTTTTAGTTGAAAGGTAGCGGCTTGTTAGAAATCGTTCAAATGGAAATTTGCTTGAAGTTGCCGTAGTTATAAAAGAATATTGTTCAACTCTATTTAATATGAACTCAAAAAGTAAAAGCGAGAGAAAAAGTTTTTTCTATTATTTACTTCTTAGGTTTCTTCGGAGTACTTAGAAATGTTAATTAAATTAATTAGATTAATTATTAAAACAATCGTGGGACGTGTTGGCGTATTGTTCGTTATTTTATTTTATTTCCCATAGGAGGAAACTGTGTAGGTAAATATAAATCTGGAAACTGCTGTTATTTGATTTTGATTTGAATTAATTAAATGGATATTGAATCGAGAAAATCAAACTTTACCTTTTCATCTAAAAATAAATATACGCGATAAAAGAATATCATTTCATGGAATTTTTCTAAATTAGAAATAAAAGTATACAGGGTGAGCTTTTTTGCGATGTTTAGTATAGGGATCGCGTTAAATGGTGAAAAAGTTGCAGTTTTTTTTGAAAACATAATTCGTAGATTACTGGATATTTTAAAAACTGGATTTTTATAATTTTGTTAAAACGCATCTAGTTCTGTTAGTATTGGTTTTATATACAGGGTGGTGACTTCTCCAGGGGTATTACAAAGAAATTTCCAGGTCCGGCCCGACCCGACTAGCAACAGACTTGACGTGGCCCAAAAACATCCTGTAACTTCGTGGTCGACTCAACAGCCCGACGACGAGCCCGACAAGACCAAACAATCCGAGAGGCCCGAAAGGAGAGAATGGCCCAATAAAAAGCCCGATTTTTAAATTGAGCCCCGACCTCACCTTGACTCAACCTTTGGGCCGCGCCATGACCCGATCAAGAAACACGTCAATGCAGTAGGAGAATCTTCCGGTATATTCCAGTACGAAAATAGTCCATGCAAGTCAGTACATAAAAGATTTCGGTCCGGTGGAGCACAAAAATCGGCCGCTTTAGATCAGTACAAAAATAATGGCCCAAAAATGCCGACCGACCTAATAAGCTTGACAAGTCCAATAAACTCGAAAGGCCCGACAGGCCCGAACAGCCCTATTAATTGGACATCGCCTAGAAAGTCTAAAAGATCTTTAAATTGAGGTCCGCCCTGACTTAAATCCAAGCTTTGCAGACCGCCGCGCAAGAACTCAACCAAGAAATACATCCTATCTACTGCAGAGCACGACAATCCTTCGGTGTGGTTTACTACAAAAATAACCCACTCAGATTAGTACGAAAAAGATCTCGATTTGGTCCAGTATGAAAATCAGTCGTTTCGGATCAGAATAAAAAATAACGTTCCGAAATGTCCGACCGAGCCGATAAGTTCAAGAGACCCGACAGGGCCAAAGGGCTCAACAGGCTGGAACAGCCCAAAACGGCCCAAGAGACTCGAAAGTGTCGACAGACCCGAACGGCACTATTGATCGGACGTAGGCTTGCAAAGATTGATAGATCTTTAAATTGAGCCGCAATCTGATCTAAATCAAAGCTTTGAAGCGGGCGGCATAAGAACCCGATGAAAAAACCCGTCCCGTCTCCGGAGACGTACGACAACCTCCGAGTGTGGTTCAGTACAAAAATAGTTAGTTCGAGTCGCTACATTAAAGATCTGGGTCTGGTGCTATACGAAAATCGGCCGCTTTGGTTCAGTAGAAAAATAATAACACAAAATTCCCAACCAACCTGATAAGCTTGTCAGGTCTGACAAGCCTGAGGGACTCGATAGGGTCAAACGGCTTGACAGGCCCAAACAGCCCGAGATGCCCAACAGGGCCAAACGGCTAGACAGGCACGAACAGCCTGATAGGCCTGAACGGGCCGATCGGCTGGAGGTAGGTCCGAAAAGCCCAATAAATCTTTAAATACAGACTCGGTGCAACTAAAAACCTGACTCGTGCAGGCCCCTAGTGCGCCTGACGTATACCCTATAGCCTGGGCTTCAGTAAATATCTGCCTGTTTCTTATTAATGACAAATCACGTTCGGAGCCTCTGTGGCTCTGATAGTTACGCATCTGACTATCAACCCAATGGTTGTGGATTTGATTTCAAGCTGAGGTTTATCGCGCCGAAGAAATCTGAAAAGGGATGCCATCCTCTGGGAGTAGTGTAAAGCAAGGGAGTCCGTGAGACTACGATGAGATGCACGTTAAAAATACTTATCGGGGTTGGAAAACCTGGGATTCGACTAAATTTTAGTTGGCGACAAAATGACCACAGTAGTTAAAGCCACGATATCCAAGGCAAGTGCGACGTGAAGCCTAAACCACAAAACAACAACAAATCCCGTTCTCTCATTCTTTATGAATTCTTGGGTTATTCTAATTATCAACACAATGCTTCAATTGTTAATGAAGTACACAGCCGGACTCTTGTTTGTATTTAATTTGTTAAGAAAGGTTAAAAGAAGGAAAAGCCCAACATTGGACCACCAGAGGTGGCCCGTTGACTGGTACAGCCCGACCTGTGTTTGTATTTAGTGTTTATGCGCAACAGAGACGCCTGGCACCTGATCTGAGTTGGCATGTCAGAATAAGGAGGGTTGAGAAATAGCTCAACGGAGCTACGACGGTTCTAGTTTCGATAATAGAGACGAGTTTTGTTTCTTTACAGTTCACATTAAGCTTCTTTAGTCTAGCACAGTTTTTTGCTCATTCTGTTAGTTAAGATTTGTCTTCTTCTTTTCTAGACTAGATAATGATTGAAATTGGTAGTATTGATTTTTACTTCAAAGGCAGTTGAAGTTTTGACAAATCATGACTATCTTAAGCTTCCTTTTGAAGTTATAAAGCTTGGCGTGGAATAACGATGTCTTCAAGCAAAAAGCATCGCTCTGATAATTCTTAGAATATGGTAGAAATTCGAAAACCTTTAAAAAGCAGAATATCTCAGTATGATTTCAGACGTAGACTTTGGGAGATTTTATTTACGATTGATACTAAAGAAAACCCATACGTCTTTAACATAAAAGACTTAAAAACAGTAGCTGTTAGTATTTAAAAAAAAACTTTGTCGGTTCAAACTTACTTACTTCTTCATCAAATCCGGCCGGTTTACAGAAGTGAGACCGCATCGAAGAACTTCGCGGCGTATTTCTTCTCAGATTTGGTTAGGAGTTGGCATATAAGCTAAAACAGACTTAACAGGAAAACTAGACACCAAAATGAAACACTTAAATGATATACAAACGGATCTAATGCTTTCAGTCTTAAACTATATACAAGCAGTCAAGCGGAGTGCAATCCAAACAGGGTGCAAGTGGGTCTGGTTAATTGCTTGGACTCGCACTAATCGCTGATATAGTTAAATCATTATCGTTCTGGGGGGCGGGAGTGTAGTCTAGTTTCACGACGAGCTAAAACGTGCTTTGTTACGATAACCTCGCGCGATTAATCATTCTAGTATCAACGAACAAAATTCTGATTTGTTTTTGAAAATTAATTAATCAGGGAAATAAAAAGTAAATCCCCATATAGTTTAAGTAGATAATTTACAATAAATTATGTTTAATTAGAAAATTAATCACAATACAATTTAAAGAGAAATCAAAAGTGGAGGTTTAGAATTGAAGGCAATGTGAAGAATCTGCATGAAAATTTGAAAAATGTTCAAGAAGAAAAGACCAATGACATTTCTAATTTAATAGAAAACGAATGGTTAGCAAAACTACAATAAAAAATATTGAGGGCACATCAAAACAGCAATGTGAAATATCAGCATTTTTAACTCATAACGCGTTTATTCTTTACAAAGAAATCAAACAAGTCACAAATACCTTCAAAAGAGCAACTTCAACATATAAAAGAAGGCAATTGTAAGTATATATTTTTAAAAGAGAGTAATTTGATTACTTGTTTTTTGTTGAATCAATAACATTTGAATTTTAATTAGTACCAATTTGATTTCCTACTGGTTTCAACACCCTTATCGCAAAAACTTCCAGTGTGGAAACTTTGATACCAACCAAACAAGTAAAGTTTAAAGTAACAAGATACCCTTGCCGCATACGGTTACATCGTTAACCTTTGAGTAATAGAATTTATAAATTATAGGCTCGTATTAACAAGTAAGTACGTACTTGTTTAAAATACAAAAATCTTTGTTCTTATACAAATTTCAAAAGCCCTTTTGCCTACTACATTATGATATTCTACTCTATTAATCCGAGTGAAACGAGCAATTATGGAGCTTGTTTGTATTTTCTAACGCAATTTTCTGATCTGCAGATGAAGCATGAACAATTACTCTAGCTGCTTTAGATGAAAAATTTCATTTTCAGCGATGGGATTATTTTTAAAATTACGAAATACGAGAGGGATTTACCCAATTTAATGTAGGTTGCAATTCTGGACTCTATCATATTCTCAATTATTGGATTTTGCCGGGTAAAAAGATGATGTGGGTGTACACATTACATTTAGTTTATTCGTTGTAAACCCACTTTATTCATTAGTGAATAGGAGGCATTTATCATTTATTGCGAATAGAAATTTCCAAAAAACTGATCATGTTGTAGATATACTTATTAAAAGTTAACTTTATTAAATTTCTTATAATAGCAAATTAATTATACGAAACAAATGCCTGCCCGTTATAATATTTTCTTTGTAGTATTTTAGTATGAATGACATGATGATACGGGCGCATCGTTATGAACAACCTTGTTTAGCTTAGGTTGAAAGCTATGGTAGCGTGGATTATATCGATCCCGTTGGCGGCGGCGCTTTTGCACCCTCGAAGGCGGCAGACTGAGGGCGGCTTTGACAGGGGTTGTACTCTAGTGCAGTGTGACATCATGGCAGACCAGTTTGGTCCTTCGTGGTCGTGAAGTGGTCCTTAGCAATTGCTGCAGTGCAGCAGGAATTGATACTACTGGACGTGGTTTTCTTATGCTATTGTGACTTCTGATAATACTTTTTGTATTATGTAAGTGATTTTAAACTTTGCTTATTTTGGTTTATTATTAGATGATTAATGCGTAAAAATTGTTCGCCTGTTTTTGTTTGTTTTTTGAAGTTGCAATGTTGACATGTAGGTTGTTTCAAGAATAACGTGTTGTAGATACTGCATTTAGTGTTGCAAAAAAGAATGTTTCCAACTTATTTTTTTTGGCGCTAAAGTTTTGGCAAAGCAATTTTCTGACATAAAACAAAAAAATGTTGTTTTTTGCAAAAACTACAAATAAGATTTTTGAGAATTAAATTAATTTTTCGATGATTTTGAATAATTAAAAGTCAAACAATAAGCTGTGGCAAAAAGGTATTGAGTGTATGTAATCAAAATAAATTTTGCTGCAATACATTACCGTTACGTCGATAAAAAGCTTTAGATATTCATTTATTACGTGCGGTTCATTAAAGTCTACTTTTCGAATTAATCATAAACCATTTTGCTAAAATCCTATTATGTTCAGTATTTCTTGTTTTTTTCACCAAATTAAATTTTAGATTTAATTTTATTTTTCTTAT
This sequence comes from Ignelater luminosus, assembly GCA_011009095.1. Classification (NCBI taxonomy): domain Eukaryota; kingdom Metazoa; phylum Arthropoda; class Insecta; order Coleoptera; family Elateridae; genus Ignelater; species Ignelater luminosus. The sequence continues at coordinate 32,684 of VTPC01090307.1, forward strand.
TTCTAAGAATGGCAATGCGAATACTTATTTGTTAAAGCAAAAAAATGTATTACCCAAAAACCGCTTTACTTGTTGAAAACATAAACTACAGGAAAAAAAGTTTATTGGTCTTGGTGTGGATAGTCTAGTCAGTTTAGTTGCTTATTTGGTATTCTACGGTTCCTCTTGCAAATCCTCCGATTTCGATGTTAGTATTAGTCCTCGTCCTGCATATTTAAAGGGGCAAAGGGGAGGAGGTCAATGAGTCTTGTTTTTTTTCTTTGTTTCATCCTGGCAATCTCAGTTTTTCAATTGTTTAGACGCGTCTGTTCTATTATTAATGACGAACGCGTACAAATTGTTCCTTGTAGCTTTGATGAGAAATGAGATTTAACCCAATTACCTATCTCGTAAACAATTGAATTGTCTTTCTAATAGAAAAATTGTTTATTATCATTCTATCTCTTCACACATTTCGTATAAATAAAATATGTCTGCGTTTAACTCCTTTTGTCTCTTTTATTTTATATCTTGACGATTTCTCGACATTATAAAATTTACAAATTGACTGGGGAGCCGAGCTACAGAGGATGCTGACATAGTGATAGAATGTCAGCTTGCACTTTAGGATGTGATGCTTAGAACATTATACGAAAAGTATGAAACAATAATGAAAAGCTTCTGGTAGTGATTTCCACGCAAGAACCTCTAACTTAATTAAAAATTGAAGAGTCTAACATAAGCGTTTACACCAGCAATCTGAACATACAAAACTTATCCTAAAGCATAACGTAAAAAACGAAACAAGATAGTAAGAGTTACGATGCAAAAAGACAAACGCTAAAGTTTCAATAAAATGTTTTTCCTCTTTTATCAAAACCGTTAAAGTTACCCAAGTTTCAGTAAATCGCAGTAGTATCAAAGTTCATAAAATAATAAAATTAAATTAAAAGACAATGCGCGTTTAATAGCGGTTTCAGTTGTCTTATTTTCCATTGTCTAGTGCCTAGTTGCCTCATTTGTACATTCTTATACCGGCTGTGCTTTAGGTAGTCCGTGGCACTACGCTTATCGTACAAAAAGTAAGTCCAAAATTTTCAAAATTGTAATCCTGCAAATTGCAATTAGCGTCTTACAGACTATTATTTCAGAATTACGAATTACATCATGCCATTTAAAACGTATAAGAATCTTTAAATAATCTTTGGCACTACTTGACTGCACAAAAAGTAGCTCTAGAATTTACAAACAAACAAATGTTGCAAATAGCAATTTCCAGATACAGGTTTTCATAATGTCACTAAATGTTTGAGGAATCTGGGAAAAACGCTGGAAATTCTAAAAAAAACGCTGAAAATCTACTCTAATCTACTCTACACACCTTTCTTTTTTTTCTTCTTGTATTTAAAGCAATGCTTTGTTAATTTCTAACATATGCTGAGTTTAATCTTGCGATGACGATGTCCAGCACTCTCTCCACTTATTGGGGGTTTACATCTCGGTCTTCTTGTGTTGGGCATCGTATTGCATCGTATAGGTTCTTTTGATATGGCCATGAATTACGTCTTATCTGTTGATATTAACATGTTATGCTTTGCAGCGTTTCGATTAAATAGTTGTAACAACAGTCTTTGTAGTTCGTTTTCGTTTTTAGTCATTAACACTGCATCATCGGCGTAACACATTACATTAACTTTTCTATTTCCTATGGTATAACCAGCTCTCGATGCTTTGACTGATTTTATTACTTGATCCATTACATCATGGAACAGAGTTGGACTTAAACTATCTCCTTGCCGGATGCCCATTGTTACTGGTATTGTCTTTGTTAACGTGTTGTTTATTTTGATCGCCGTATTGTTATTTGTGTTTAATTCTTTTACTGTCGTGATAGTGTTTTTTGATACATTGTTATATTCGAGGATTTTGGTAATGTCTTTTTTCTGACCTGTTTGCATTGGTTTTGCATAACTGTGTAATTATTCGCAATTTTGGTTTTGTATTTCTTAAAAACGGGTAGAAGTGATAGTGAAGAGTTTTCATGTACACTTCCAGAAGAATAAATTAATGTTTTCTTGAAGTTTGTACTTATTTTTTTCGAGCCAGGAAAGTACTTTACCTGACTATACCTTTTCAACTTCAATTTGGGAACAATCAATTTCAAAATGGGAATAATCAATTTCAAATTGAGAATAGTCATTTTCAAATTGGGAACAAACAATTTCAAATTGGGAATAATCAATTCCAGGTTGAGACCAATCAACTTCAAATTTTCCACAACTTGGTCGATTAAAAACGACTGGATGCGAGGTGTAGGACGCAGAATATCAGTGTCATCTGTTTATCGCTGGATAAAATCTTATGGGCTGCGTTCGTATCGTCTATTTTTGTGTCATCCTCTTACCCTGCTTCACCGTGTCCGCAGGCTAGAATGAAGCAACGACAGAGCAAATCGGGTACAAGAATGGCATCAAATTGTGTTCAGTGACGAGTTTCGATTTTGCTTGTGGGCCCACGACGGTCGTAGGAGGGTCAGGCGGATGCGTGGAGAACGCAAAAATTCAACATTTTTTGTTAAACGCATCACAGCCCTCACACAAGGAGTGATGATATGGAGTGCAATATGTTATGGTAACAGATCACCCTTGGTCTTTCTTGACGGCAACTTAAACGCGGCAGGTTACATTGCCAATGTGCTGGAGCCTGTTGCACTTCCGTATCTTCGGGGGCTAGAAAATCCCATTTTCCAACAAGATAGTGCGCGGCCCTATACGGCAAGGGCTACAACACGCTTTTTGGAAGAAGCTGGCGTTGTCGTCTTTTCATGGCCTGCTCGGTCCCATGATTTGTCACCCATTGAGCATGTATGGGATGTGATCGGTAGGCGGCTGAGTAATCTACCACGCCCTCCAGATAACTTGCATCATTTTTGCCTGCGGATTCAGGAAGCTAGGAATAATATACCACAGGCTGATATTGATCACTTGATTAATAGAATGCCACGCTAAATGAGTGCATAGCAAATCGTGGCGGAGCAACTCATTATTAAAAAAACTTTTTTTATTTCTGTTATTTTGTTTTCAAATTTTAATCGTTTATTTGTAGTGATGAGTTACATCGTTTGTAAAAATTTCAATAACACCTCTCAACTAATTCTACATAGGTGTTGCAATTTTCATGGAAGTCAGTATAGTTACAAAATGTTTTGACTTAGATTATTATTGATATTAAAAAGTAATGAAAACAATTCAAGAAATCGGGGGCGTAAAGAAAGCTTTAAAAATAAAGCACTAAAATGGACGGGTCGAGTTTTGCACCTGAATACCTGTATTTTCGTTAAATGAAACGCCAATACGTATTGAAAATAAGTTTTATTTTGTCTTATGTTCCTGTTGCTGTTCTTGTTTACAGTTTGCCTCTTTTTGAGTTATTTGCCTTCTCTCCAATGCAATTTGGAAAGCGTCTCTAAGAAAGACTAAGACTGTTTTCATACCCCCATTCTTTTTCATAATGTCTTTTTAAAAGTTTTGCAATACTTTCTTTTTTATCCTTCTTAATAGCTACTCCAATATCTGGTAACCTTGGGTTTATCTGAAAAATGTTTTCCTCCTTTTGCAACAGCTTTTGAGAGTGCACAAGTTACTTCTATGAAACGTTTCAACTCTTACAAGTGGAACTCTGAGTTTTCCCTTACAATTATTTTTCTTTTTGACGGTTGAAATTTGAAATGCTTCAATACTTTTTGAGTTTCACTTTTCCAGTCTTTAACGTCTAAATCACTTCCGATTTTGTAAACAGCCGCAAACTTTTTGATAATGTTGACGTACTCTTCAGAGTGGACAACTTCCGTGTGTGATCTTTTCAATTTGACCAAAAACGTGATCGGGCGGGAAGTAGGAATGTCCCGCAACTGGAAAGATTTATTCGATATAGTATGTGGTGGGGCTTCAGATTGCAGCTAATAGTTTAACATGCCAATAACTGTAGAATTTTGCTCCACATCCATCACAAATGAGACGTACAATTTTTATACTTTTTCAAAAATCAAAATTTAAAAAGGTATTGTGCAAAGAAAATAAAATTTCATTTGAACTTTGCAGATGATTTAATTCGATTTAAAACTTTGATTTAGCATTATCTGTGTTTAACTTAGTTTTTGATGATCCATATACTACGACCAAGTGGTAAAAATTAATTTGCTTGCATATAGATGTGCAAGAATAGCTACCACGCGTTAAATGCGCCTATTGATTTCGCCCTGATACTAGTTTAGAGGTCGTAACGATATACTGTTCCATGTCCTGTTACTACCAGCGGAGGTTGATGTATGTAGTAGGTCATGGTCTTTTTTCAATAGTTTTCTAAACTTTAAACTTCTAACAAGAGCCACTCAATGATTTACTGCAGCAAGTTGGTATTCTAGGTATCCCTTGAGAATTCTAAAATTTAGTATTAATGAAAATTTATTGCAGTTGGATTTTATGCATCAATCATTTGTTTTATTTTACATCTAATTGTCATAACACATCAAATGCGTATACTCAAAACAATTTAGCAATGCAGAACTACAAAAAGTATAGAACTATGAGGTTACAAATCTAAATGAGTTTCATAACATGTCTAGAGATTCTGAAAAGAGAAAAACTCTGGAAATCTACTTTAAACACTCGAAGACACTAAATAACCAACAGATTGTTAATTAGAAATCACGTATTGCGTCATGCCATTCGAGCCGTAAAGGATCTTTTAGAAAAGAGCTAGCGTAGGGTATTTGGCGCTTACAGCAAATTGTGATGCATTTGTAGTCTTATTCTTTACTGTTCCTAGTTATCACGACGACTATTGCAAGTTGCCTCATTTGCACGTCTTTACACCGACCATAACGAAGACCACCTTGATAGTGAATTGCTTCGAGTAGTCGTACAACTGGGAAAAAAATCTTTAGATATTTGATCGAGATGAAGAAATGAGAAACGTAGTTTCAGATGTCATAATTAGACGAACGACCTAGCTTGTTTACAGATGGGTCAGTTAATCAAGCGATATAGCTTAACCAAGCACGGTTCACGCAGTTGGTAACATAAATAACTGGTACTTGGCATTCATCCTTTAGGAAATCAGACGACGTAACATGATGATGTTTCTATTGACACTGAGACGTATGTGGTTTAATAATCCTGACTGACTTTCTCATTGGTGTTGATCTCGACCATGATCTTTTCTGCACGGTTAGCTGCTATGTTATGAAGTTAGTCATGGTGAACGTAACCAGTAGATCTCGCACATGGATACTGAAAAACGGATCTTGGGGCACGTCCGTGATTAGTCTTCTCGATGAGCAATTCAGTGACTCAGTACAATTTTAGCAGTAATGTATTATTTTTCTGAATATATTTATGGACATCGATATATTCTTTTCATATAAAAATTGCTAATGGCACAAAAGCCTGCTTTCTTCGCTATTAGTTTGCTGTTGTTTTCCAACTCTGCTAGGTATTTTTAATGTACAACTCGTCGTAGTCACAAGGGATTTACTGCTTTACATCCCTTTGGTAGGATGGCATCCTTTTCCAGATTTTGTTCGTTTGGAAATCTCAGGACCTCGGCCAGGAATTGAACCTACAACCATTGGATTGATAGTCAGATGCGTAACTATTACTTTGTGGAACTCCATGTTAATGAGTTATAAAAATAAAAATTATTATTTTACTTATAATCTCAAAATTTATTTGCTTAACGAGTTTCTATATTGCAATATCATCCTCAAAAGCATGAATAGGCAACCTGTCATACTAACCGGCTAACTGTCTTAATTTATTCTCTGTTTCATTTTTTCTTCTCTTCTCTTCTCTTTTCTTTCCTTCCCTTCCCTTTCATTTTCGTTCTTTCTCTTCTTTCCTCTTCTTTTAATTCTTCTCTTCCCTTCTTTTTTCTCTTCTTTTCTTCTCTCCTCTTTCCTTTCCTTCCCTTTCCTTTTCTTTCTTCTCCTTTTCTTTCCTTTCCTTTCTTTGCCTTGCTTTGCTTTGCCTTGCCTTGCCTTCCCTTCCCATCCTATCTATTTACCGGACTTCTTGGCGTAATACCTGTAACAAACAAAATACAATGTAGAATAAAGGCTTTATTTTTGGAGAGTTTCTTGCACCTGTTTCTTTTGTTCTATAAATTTGTAAATAATATTACAAGACAAAAAGGGCACTTTTTCTTTCTTTTTCTTCTGCAGGTATTTCTTTTAGCGCGATTAACACGAGAAGCGCGGGGTGATGGTTTCGCGAAGAGGAAAAGGACAAGCGTCGCAACGGATAGGTGGTATTACCGGAAATTCATTATTAAAGACGCCAGAGATTTTCAGAGATGGTTTCAGATAATCCTTTATTTTCTCGACAGATATTTTGTACCTCGGGGACGGCTGGTGCTTTTAAGATGGAATTTTGATTGCTAGGTGTAGTGGGGGAACGGCTTTCAAACGATCCGAGCACCATCGATCGCCTTTTGCTTTCTTTGACAGATACCTCGTATCACTGGAACGGCTAGTCCTATCAAGATGTGTCTTTGATTGTTATGTTCGATGGAGAAACGACTTTTAAACTGTCCGGGCCCTATCGATCGTCTTTTGTTCTTTCAACAGATCTCCCGTACCTTGGAAACTACTGGCGTTTTTGAGATGGCAGTTGATTGTTAGGTGTGGTGGGTTCTTTTGTTTTTTCTACAGATATCTTGTATCTTGGAAACGTTTAGTGCTATTGAGATAGAACTTTGATTGTTAGGTGTGTTGGGAAAGCGATTTTTAAGCGATCCGGGCACTATAGATGTTCTTTTGTTTTTTGACAGATACTTCGTATCTCGGGAACGGCTGATGGGACTTTAATTGCTAGGTGAAGTGAGAGAACCGCTTTCAGTTGATCTGAGTACCATCGATCGTCTTTTATTTTTTCTATAGATATCTTACATCTCGTATCTGGAATGGTTAGTGCTTTTGAGATAGGACTTTGATTGTTAGGTGTTGAAGAAGCGACTTTTAAACGATATCGGTGCTATCGATCATCTTTTGTTTTTTCGACAAATATGTTGTATTTTGAAAACAGCCGGTGGTTTGGATATGGGACTTTGATTGTTAGGTGTGTTAGAAGAGCGATGTCTTAACGATTTATACGCTATCGATTGTTTTTTTGTTTATTCGGCAGATATTCCGTATTTTGGGAGCGGTTGATGCTTTCGAATTGGAACTTCGATTGTTAGGTGTGGCGTGAGAATGATTCTTAAACGATCCGTTCGCTATCGATCGTCTTTTGTTTTTTTTTGACAGATATTCTGTATTTCAGGAACGGCTGGTAGTATCGAAATGGGGCTTTTATTTTTCGTTGTTAGGTATGATGGCAAAGTGGCTTTCAGACGATCTGGATGTCACAGTTCGCCTTTTGTCTTCTTTTGACAGATATTTAATAATAGGGCTTAGATTGTTAGGCGTGATGGAGAGGGACTTTTCAACGGTTCGGGCGCTATCGATCGTTTTTTGTTTTTTCGACAGATATCTCGTATCACGGAAATGGCTGGTGCTTTCGAGATGGGACTTTGATTGCTAGGTGTTGTGGGGTAGCGACTTTTAAACGGCCCAAACACCATCGATTGTCTTTTGTTTTTTCCACAGATATCTTATAACTGGGGAACGGCTGGTGCTCGCTGAGGACAGCCACACTTAAAGAAATAAACCCCTGCACGCACCAAAGAAAGTCGTAAAGCGGCGGAGGCAGGACTTAAAGGTGGTGCACCAGCTTTAGTTTCATTATTAATTAAAAACTTTTCAGTTGAAATACTTTCAATTTATTCAGTTAGTCTTGAGTAATGATAATATTAGTCGGTCGGCTGTAGACTGTTACTTAATACTGCGCTTTTTCTGAGGCATCAGAAAAACGATGAAGGTGTAGATGGCATTTCTTCCCTTCGTCGTATGCAACTTGTGCTTTTGATAGTTTAGAAAAGACACATTCTTTGGAAGGGATCTTTTTTTGACTTCTTTGGCCTTTCCTAGAAAATTTCTAGGCTTCATCTAGTCTTGCAGTTCTTCTAGAAGGAATCTGTAAATCGTTGGCATAGAAGTTTTTTTTTGTAATTTCTGATGTTTCCGGAAATGTTTCTGTTTGATAGGTTACTAAATTTCGGAGCATTTTAATATTCATTTTATTATTTTTAATACTATTTGAAACTGTTGATCTTCTTGGTCGATTCTTGCTGGTTAGGTGGTAAATTCAAGATTTTATCTACTGGCTAACGTTGATCAGCTTTTTGTTATTGCGCCTACTAGATATTAGCATTTCCCATGCGGTTTTGTAGTTGTAGTTTCATCGGCTTAGTTCTCTTAAGATAGTGAATCTTTTCAGTATCGGTAAAATTGTTTTTGGATTATCTCCTGGAGGGCACAGCGGTTCAGCGTTCATAATGAGTACTGATGGTAGTGGGATATTGCAAGATTAGTAGTAACCTGCCTTTTATAATAATTTCTTTAGATCAACTAAATACTTGTGTAGCAAAGTAATTTAAATATTAGTGATGTTTATTATATTTCTTGCACAATCGAAAATAACATTAGTATTACGTAATTAAAATTTGAAGAAAGAAGATGTACAGTTGAATATTTCGAAGTTACTTTTGCTTTGGTTGCTAAGTATCGGATGCTGTTGCCATGGAATTCTGTAAATAAAAACAAAAGTCTACGTTTTGTTTTTGTTTTTCAATTTTTTTATTGAAAACGTGTGTGTCAATAAACCTTGAATTTGTGTGCGATTTTTGCATTAATTTTCTTTATATCCGAGGTAGATTATTCTTCCTTCATAACTATGTATCTAGAATGTTAGAAATTTCTTTTAACCAGACTATATTTTGTCAATCAAATAAAAAGAAAATAATACGAAATTTAATTAGCGACAATAAAATAATGTAACAGACACTTTTAAAAAATGGAAAGTAAATTGAAATATCCGATGAGTTTACAAAATTTCTAACCTAATTTTTACTTACAGCACGTGATTTTTTGTGTGATTTACCGTTTTTGAGGCCTTAGTAAGCAAAGCTTCCGTCATTAACACAACTTACTATCTTGGGAACAAAATCAGTAAACATATGAAAAAATCCAATCGTGCAAAAACAAATAAATACGCAATAAATGAATAATTATAGAACCAATGGTGTGATATACGCTGTTTAATTGACATTTCTCCAATCTTTGGTAAATAGATAAATTAACTGAACAAAACTTTACATGCTAATAACCTTTTTGGTTTTAGAAACAAACTAAAAAAACACGTCTTACAAATTACATAGCAAACACAAATAGAACATTCATGTAGATCGTAAGACGCATTTCTTTTAGTGTGTTGCCTTTAACTATCTTATCTTCCATTTTTTTTCCTTGTATTTGCTCTTCATCCAACCTGTTTGTCTTTCATTAAACGACTTTCGTCTTTCTCATTTGTTGTTAATGAGATTATAGTTAATGGAATAAGTTTCATGTAACAGCAGTTGATAACATGAAACGCAACTGATTATCGACCAATGACTTTGCGAGAAACTTCATTACTTTATATTAAAAAAAAGTTTTAACAGAGTCTCTCTCTCTCCTGTTCATTACATCAATTAAAGAATTTTCCCCGTGGAAATATCAGGTCATTAACATCTGAGTTATTACACGAAATGTATTATATACTACGAAAGCTCAACACAATTGAATTAAAAATTTTAAATTATATTATTGTTTGTGAAAATTATACGTATATATCCTTTTCTTCCTCTCCTTTTTTATTGTTTAATTAACTTTAAAAGCGGAATTAATTCACAAAACTAAAACATTAAACAGCACACTGAAAGCATTGTAATTAAAATTTTCAGTGGTACGGATATCCTGCGATCGATCCAACAAGCTGATAAAATTTTAATTTAAATTTCTATAGGAAACGGTAGCCGCTTAGAAAAAAAAAAGAATTTCAAGCTCTTCTTACCCGCCGTTAACCCTTCAAATACAACTTTTTTTTTCAAGTTTGTAAATGTTGTAAATTTTACATAAAGGAAATTTAATTAAAGGTGGAAAGATGAAAAAGCAAACAACTCTTTAAACGTGCAAAAATAATAATCGGGTTTTCTGTAGAGCGTAATCGAGGTTGACTTTTTGTTCTTTCAAAATAATTTTAGATCACATGTTTTACAATTGTTTTCAGTTTTATAGTGTATACAGCAAGTGAACTATGAAAACAAATTTTTTGTTTTTATTTTTGACAATTTGTCAAACTGCAATTTGTTGGTTACGAATTAACCACAAATTAAAAATTAGTGCTGACAATAGAAAATCATTTATTTTGGAGGCTTATTTCTATATCTTCTTTATTTAATCAAAATAAATCAAATTTAAATCACGCATTACTTTGTAAAAATTAGCTTGCACATAACCTCGAACCATTCATAAATAGTACTACGCATACTTTTGACATTGCTACTACTATTATTAGTAGTTATGTACATAGTTTGAACCGCTCAAGACACACGTTTTCTTAAGGATGTATTGTACGGACAATACCTGACAAAATGTAAAAGAAAGCTGAAATTCTAACTTTGGGAAAATTGGCGTATCTTGTAATAAAAAAAGGTTAAATTTTTTTCTTAAAATCAAAAAAAATATTTTCCAAATTCCGAATAAAAAAAATTGTCACTTGTAGAATTTGAACTTGTCATTTTGCGTATCAAAAACACCTTATACAAAAAGCTACGCTTGTTTAAAGTATCAACTTGAATGTCTTTTTCTTTTCATCTATACTAACCAAAGAACAACAATTTTACCTAACATAATCTCACTTTCACCCTAAAATATACCAACAAATGGAATTTTAGCAAATAAAATTTTCATTTAAGTTTGAACTAACCTAAATAAAAGAAATCTGATTAAGTTTGGGATTTAATAGAATTTAACTCCATCTAACTTCAATCGAATCAGTTATTTGAAACTTTAAGGCAAACAAACATCATCTAACCTAACATAACTCATTTTAACTCAATCTAACCTAAATAAGACTAGTCAACTGGTTAAAGAGGCTGACTAGGGTTATTGAGGAAAATCATCAACCAAAAATCTTTAAAAAAGCCGCAACTTTGATCTGAGATTCTCGAAAACTAAATGGTCAAAAAAATTAAAATAAAAATATTAAGCATATTGGTCTATATCTTCTGCAAATGTTAGCCAAATCTAATTGTTTTTAGTTAACTAGCTAACCTTCTTAATCTTAACAAAAACAACATAAAAAACAGTTATCTAACCTAAGTTCTTAAAAAGCAATGTAACCCAATTCAAGTAAAGCAATTTAGTGAACCTAACCTAACTTAATTTAATTGAGAACGTGCGCCTTCACGAGCCGAAATCTTTATGCTCGGCCCGGTCCGCCCCGACCAGGGATAAACTTGACATGACCCGAGAAAACTCGGCAACTTTATGATCACATTAACGACTTGCCAGGCCCGACAAGACCAAACAGTGCATCATCTGACGTAGGTCTGAAAAGCTAGTTTTTTTATTAAGCCCTGGGTTTGACCTAAACTCGAGCTTTGGACCGAACCGCGCAAGGCCCCAATCAAGAAACTTGTTTCGTCTACAGTGCAGCACGACAATCTGCCGGTGTGGTTCAGTACGAAAATAATCACCCCGAGTCAGTACATAAAATATCGCGGTCCAGATCAGTACAAAAATAACGGCCCAAATGCCTAACTGACCCGACAAGCTCGACAGGACTGAACAGCTTGAGATGCCTGACGGGGCCAAACGGTTGAACAGCAACAAATTCGAGAGGCCCGACATTGCCAAACGTATCGGCAGGCCAGAACAGACTAATATATACAAACAGTCCGAAAGGTGCTAACGTTTCGATAGGCTTAAATGACCTGCTTGATTGGACGTAGAACCGAAAAACTTGATAGATTTTTAAATTGAGCCCCTACCTGACTTAAACTCGAACTTTGGGCCGGTCCGTGCAAGTAGCAAGTCGGTTCATGAAAGACCTCGGTCCGGTTCAGCACGAACATCATCTGCTTTAAATCAGTACAAAAATAACGGCCCAAAATCTTCGACCGACCCAATAAGATCGAACGGCTAGGCCGGAAACGTCCGATAAATTTCTAAACTGAGGCCCGTCCGTGTTCTAAACCCGAGCTTTGGGTAGAACTGCACAAGGCCCTGATTAAAAACCCCATCCCGTCTACGGTGCAGTACGACAATCCTCCGGGGTGGTTTAGCACAAAAATAACCCGTCAGAGACAAAACAAAAAAGATAAAAATAAACCCGCCCGAGTCAGTTCAAGAAAGATTTCAGTCGGGTACAGTACGAGAATCGGTTGCTTCGGATTAGTATAAAAATAATGACCTGAGAGACCCGAATAGTCCGAATACCTAAATACCTCGACAGCTCTGAACGGCCCGATTGATCGGATGTAACCCTGAAAATAACAATAGATTTTTAAGCTGAGGCCCAGCCTGACCTGAACTCGAGCTTTGGTGCGGGCCACGCAACGACCGGACCAAGAGATTCATCTCGCTTATATAAGCTAGGCAGGTTCAATAAGTCCGAGAGGCCCGACAGAGCCGAACGGATCGACAGATCTAAACAGTCCGAACGGTTCGGGATGTCCCAACGCCTCTACAAGCCTGAATGGTCCGAATTTTCAAATTGAGGACTGAACCGACTATGAAATCCCGCCCGTGCAACCTTCTAGTTTAATTACAAACATCGTTTCTTTGTTCTTTATGAATTCTTAGGTTATTTCATTTTTTTCTTGTATTCAGTACACATTGGAATTGTTTGCGTTTTCAGATCGTATATGGGCGAGTTACGGTTCTATCCGTACTGTCTTTCTGAACAAGCCTTATTTACTCATTTATTCTAACATTTTATTATCTTATCATTTTTCTAAAAATGCACCTACATTACAAACAAGATAATGCAAAGGAGCAAATAGAAAACATGGTAACAAAAGTAGAAGTAAGTGATGATATTGAAGACCATGAAAAGAACAAATGAAAGATTTAAAGACTAAATGGAAGCAGAAAACGGCCAACCTGCGAAAGGGACATGATGCATGTTGAGATTGAACAGAAGTGTTTGAGCAAACGAAGACCAGAAGGTTTCAGAGGCAAGCAATTAGCGCAAGAAGAGTTCTACATTATTATTACGATCATAAAAGTATTATGAAAATTCACACCTGCATGCCAAAAACAGAATGCACCTGTAGCCTTGACCTACCTTAACTGTTTCTAATGTTACTATGAAAAAGAATAATCTAGAATAAGTTTTATGAGCAAATTCAAGTCGGCACAAATTATTTACAAGGGTAGACGATCATGTTGACTGTAGCGAGTTTTGCTTTGAACTGGCTTCAGTAACTGTATACATTAACAGAAATAATAAGAAGCAATACGTAGAGATAATTTTTAATTTTAGGACAAACATAAATTGCCTAGTTTTATTACCATCATAGAAGTATCACGAAAGTGCACCCTGCATATGAGTATACATGCTAGAAAATAGGGTGCATCTGTAATCTTACGTTAGCTTTGCTACTTTTAACAAGTAACGTTCATGTTTACAAGAAATCTTAGGACCGGTCTGGATACCTTGACAATTTGTTTATTTATAATGTTTTTCACAATAATTACAACATCCTAAAAAATCAAACATATCATTAAATCATGAAAATATTTTATTTCATTTAGGGGAGAGTAGTACACAGTGAGACGAAAATTAGATTTTTTGTGATAAAATAAAGCGTCTTAATAAATTAAAATAAGTTGATATAGGTTATGAAAGAACAATCATTTGGGAATATAATTATCGCTTTATGGTACTGAAATTTATTAAGTAACATCATAAACTACATTACAGAGAATATGTTCTAAATGTCTCACCGTGTACCACCTATTGTACAGACTGAGACGAGCTGGAGTACACAGTGAGGCAAGGGGAATAAACTGAAAAACAAACTATAAAAAACAAGAATTTAACAATTATTAATATATGTAATAGTGCAAACAAATCTAAATCTAGAATGGAACAAAAATGATCTTTTTTCTTAAACTTCTATAAATTCAGGTGTTTTTTTAGCGCACATCAAAATTATTAAAACTAATATTAAATTTTAAATAGTTTACCAAACGTTTATTTTTGACAGGGTTCGGCTTTGGAAGCACCCATTTTATTTCATTTTCTTGCACAGCAGCCATATCAGGTATTGCAGGAAATACAAAACAGCCCCCCATTTTTCTGCATTTACGCAAGAAACTAACTTCATATTCATTTCCATGAACAATTTCTGAAATAACTTTCGCTATATAAAATATTTTATTTGGAAATTCAACCAAGACGAAATCATTTATTTCAGGTTGCTCAAAGAAATCTGGCTCCTTTTCTACATCTGGGAAACAGTAGTTTTCATCACCTGAAGAGTCTGCTAAAGTAACACTTATATCGTTGTCGCTATCACTGGAGTCAGAATCTTTACAGACATATGACTCGGCAGCCGGCTTTTTAGGCTTCTTCAATTCATCTGTATCCCAATCTGCTAGAACACGTTTAGTCTTTTTCATGCCTTTTCTTGTGTTTAACTCTTTCTCCTTTTCCTTTTCAATCAATGCATGTTTCTCAGGGGAGTCTGTGATAATCTTGCTTTTACCCCTCTGCCGTGGTTTTCGATTAGTTTTTCCTAGATGCAGCTTTCGGAAATCCTCTAAAAGACTCAGGTGATACAAAATCAGTACTACGCTTGCCATCAGTCTTTTCAGTATTGTCAGTAGAATCACATTTAAGGTTAGTCTTATTGGTTTCTTTGTTTAAGTCATCATTCTTGCGTGCTTGAAATGAAGTCGATGGAGATTCAAGGTCTATAGGACGATCTGTAACCGACGCATTTAAGAAATCTGCCTCGGAAGACACTGATCTATTTAATGGGTATATTCCACTTCTTTTGAAGCCAGCGATAATATTGGCAGGTGTGAAAGCTTTCGGATGAGCCTCACCCACACACTCAGCAACTTGATATATCGTCATCGGAATGCCGGGATTTCTTAACATCCAAGAGTCCACTGTAGCATTGTAATAAGACTTAAAAGGTCTGAAGACACTGACGTCAAGCGGTTGTATGCGGTGGCTACAATGTGGGGGCAACGTCAATATGTTGACTCCGAACTTTCTAGGTTTTTCTACAGTGGCTAGAGAAATATGACTTTCATGATTATCATATATTAATAACGTTGGATTTTCAGAACAACTGTTGGTAAATTTAATAAAATGATCTAATACTTGAATAAAAAGGTCACTCGTCATCCATCCACTCGGGTTGGCTAGGCCAAGAGAACCTGCTGGGGCACCCACAAGCATGTGTGCTTTGAAGTATTTTCTTGGGAACACTAATGCGGGTGGTAAATATGTGCCTGCTGCAGACACTATAGAACATATTGTTACCAACGCACCTCTCCCTGCACTCGTACATTGATTTACTTGTTTGGAACCTTTTTCTGCAAGTATCTTTCTTGGTTTGTGCGCTGTAGTTACTCCTGATTCGTCAAGGTTGAATATCCTATTTCCGTCGGCTACTTGAGGTATGCGTCTAAGAACACTCTCCAGGTTATCAAAAAACAAACCTACATTATAAGGACTGAAAGATGTTAGTCTGCTCAAGCTACATGCTTCAGGTTGTCTAATACTGATATTTCTACGCCTTTTCAAAAAATGCCTCATCCATTCTACTCCAGCTGACTTACAGACGTGCCAAGAATCTGGAACTTTAATGTTATTTCTGATTGCCATTTCAAAAGCAAGCTTTCGGCATTCTTTAGTTGAAATTCCGTATGCCATTTTACTGCATTTGGTGATGTATTCACCCAGTTCATCTTGTTCAGCAGAAAAGATGCGTCGGACAGCATAATTTGGTGCCATGCCTGCTAAGGGAATATCCGGATTTCTTCGCTTCTTTGTTACATATCTGTGGAGTGTTTGGAATTTAATATTAAGTCTTTCAGCAGCAGCACGTATGGAATAATTGTCTTTTAATACCAAGTCAACAGCTGCAGACATTTGTTTCGCTGTAACCGTTCCTATTTTGCGCTCTTTAGGTTTTCTATCCATCTGAAAACAAAAATTAACTAATTTTAAAATGGTGGTTCACAGTGAGACAGTCCGTATATGCTATGTAAACGTTGTAATAAACTAACATGCTTTTGTGGTTAGGTTAAAAATACATTAAAAAATTAATACTGAAAATATTTTTCAATAAAAACCAACTACTGTATGCAGACAATTAACGTCTGTAGATGCCATTTAGTAACGTCTTACCTTGAATAATGATTTTTCATCGATTATTTCAACCACGTTTGAAAGACACAAGCCCAACTTTGTCACAATGTCAGAATCTACATCTATTTTGTGTATATAGCACTTACTGAAACTTCTAGGCGCCAGATTTAAAATAAACTTTAATGTCTCACTGTGCATTATGTCTCACTGTGTACTACTCTCCCCTATGCACTTAAATAAAACAATGTAGAATTATCCTGGAAATAACGAAAACAATATTTAATAGCTTAACCACTAACGCCGGTCCTGATTCAGGAGACAGAGCAATTAGGTAGAATACAGAAAATACATTATGAACTTTCTTAAATGGTTTCTTCCAAGTGTGCAATAATTTTAAGAAAGAAAATTAAGGCAAAGCCATTTTTCTGTTAGAAAACTCCGACAGGAGTGGGTGAAAAATCACTTAAAAAACCGTTCGATAAATTTTTATTGAAACTTGTGTAAAAGACGACAATAAAACGAAGTTTCCCTTTTCTATATATGTGTGTAAAATTTTACCAATTTTACGGTTTTAGTTTCTTTTTCTCGAGGATTTTCTCGGTTTGTTTTTTTCATTTTATATATATAAGTGTACGTGCTTGTGTGTGCGTATGTTTACTTTTAATCTATTGCCATGTAGTTCGTATCTTCAATAAATCATTTTGAAACTTACTTCTATTGTGTGTGCGAGTGTGTGTGTGTGAATTTTTGCTTCACGACCTACTCAGTTTTACAGTACCCGTAATCAAAAGTAATTTATTTTTACAAGTAGCCTTTCGTGTATATCGTCATATTAATTCCAAGCACGTTCCATAACAATATATCATAATGGTCGAACACACCCTCTTAATTCAGGGCTCTAGCCAGCTTTTGCCTAAAACAAAAAAGAAGCTAGTGGTAGCAAAGCACTTTTGTAATTTATAATTAACTTTTTTTTTAAACATGAAATTAAGAACGAGCGGAAAATTTCTCATTTTTCTCCGAATACAAATGAATCATCAGCATGCAATATGATTTATATCATCCGATACTAGATGCGTAATATGTGTTGTGTTGCTCGTAAATATTTAGCATCAGCTGCATATTATCGAAATGTACAAATGAAAAATTTTAAGCTCGAAATTTATCTTCACGGATTAAACGCGTGTGCAATGTGATAAATTTATTCAAAAGTTTTGCAACTTTACAGCAGGATTATTTGGCGTTCCATTACCTAAACTAAAGCGAAGTGGGTGGTATTCAATATTCAGGAAAAAGAGGGTAGTGTAGGATTGCACTGCCTGTAAAAAAAGCTTTTTATATGAGAAATTTAAAGAGCTCTTGAAAATTGAATACCTATATATACTATCTACGACTTAAAATTTTCCAAGACTAAACAAATTTGTATTCGAATATGATGGTAATAAACTTGTTTTTTATTAAAGTTAACCTTATGAGTGGATAAGGAACAAGGGATGATTAAATTAGACTAGGAGGGAAAAATTAAATAAACAACGAACTGTAGAGAGTTCAGTGAGGTCATTGTGTGTGGGGTGACATTATTCTATTTATTGTTTCTATTTATTATTTATTTGATATCCGTTCTGATAGACTATCGATTGTTGATTAGTGATCATTAGATTAATTAGTTTATTCTTGATATATACACTGTTTTTTTTTCGAAAATTACCGATTTAGTTGATTGTCCATTTAGATAAATCATGAAGATATATCACTGGCGGTTGTTAAAGCTTGATAAAAGATTTCTGATTGCAGCGAAAGTTTTATCAATTACTCTTACATTTTTCTGAACATTGTCTTGTGATTTTTAATTTACATTTTTCAACTTTGTTAAAAAATGCTGGTTTATAGGTGCCAGACGTCGCAATATTTTTGAGCTTTTTTGAATTATTCAAGTCAATGTCTACCTTCTTAGAATTATTTATGCTCAAATTTATGTATCAATCTTACAAAAATGATTATACTGTGAGCTCCAAAAATCAAGTTTATATTAAAGCAATATTTAGAAAAATGCAATTCACCTGGTATAATAATGCTTTCTACGAGAAAAATGCAAAAACGAATAAAATGTGATTACTGCGTATTGACACTGATAGATCTAATAATAAGTCAAGCTTACTCGACAATGGCATCTTTTACGAAAAACAAACAAGAGTAACTTTCTACACTAAATTAAATGTAGAGTTAAAAAATGACATTATCAGATAGTTTCTGATAATCGGCATATTTCTTGAAGTAGTTCCATGTTCTAAAAACAAAACAAAAGCGAGAAAATCAAGTTGATTTTCAAATAACAAAATCAAATAAACATTACAAGTATTAAAAAATTATCGTTGCTAGGAAAAATTACATGTAATTACAAACTATTACTATCTTTACAGTTGGATAAGATGTACGATACTGCCATTTTTGACAACTTTTTCATTGACTTACTGTTTATTTTTCCTAGAATTACTATAGACTGCAACACTAATTAATTTGACAATTTTGTCCTCAAATCATTTTAAGTAGAATTGATCAGCGTTTATTGCTTACTTTTAAATAGCAATTAAAAAGAAATTAGCACGCTTGCTGCTAAAAGTGTGCGTGTGAGAACATGAGACGGAATCTAGAACAATGTAGAGACGGGTTGCTTTTGTTTGTAGAATATCATGCTTGGCCTTTTAACACGACAGCATCGGTGGCTAAAGGTCTGAATTTGCCCAACTTTGACTACAGGATATCTGTTAAGAGAATAAAGCAAAATCGGTGCACTATTGATCCTTTCAAGCTCACTCCCCTACCACAGCTAACCATCAAGGTCCCATCTCGATCGGACTATGCGTTCCTGACATACAGAATATCTACAAAACAAAAAGCGGTCGATGGTGCTCGAATTGCTTAAAAACCGTTCCCTGGTCATATCTAGCAAGCAAAGTCCCATCTCGCTAGGACCAGCTGTTCATGAGATACAGAACATCTGCCAAAAAAAACAAAAAATGATCGAGGATGCCCTTATAGTTTAAAGTCCATTCCCCCACCTCACCTAACACTTAAAGCCCCATCTTGATAAGACCAGCCGTTCCTGAGATACAAGACATCTGTCAAAAAAACAAAGACTGCCGGGGGTGCCCGTATAGTTTAAAAGCCGTTCAATCACCCCACCTAACTTCGGGCATCCAGCCCGCCATTAGAAAACGAAAAAATCCGAAGTGGTACGGAGACCCATTCGGAAGGTATGCTAGTCTCTCTCTCTCTCTCTCTCTCTCTTTCTCTCTTTCTCTCTCTTTCGTTCAAAACAAAAAGAAATAAATAAAACAAAATCGCGACAAAGTTTCGCATCTAAGAAGCAAGAATTCACGAAAAGTGAAATCAAAAAACATCATCCAAACGAAACACGATAATCGTTCGCTCGTTTCCTTTTAGCTTCATGAGGCCCGTTTTTAAGATAAAAAACAAAAATAGAAGCTAACATAACCTTTAATAATAAATTAAAGAACTTTAGGCTGTGATATAAAAATAAGACAAACCTCGATCGACTCGAAGAATTTAACGGCCTAAACACTAAATCCATTTTGAAAAACCCAAACGCAATTTTAGACAAATTGGGCAATTACACTATTTGTAAAACAACGGTTATCAGGGAGCTTCGACTTTGCAAGATTAACTATTCTCTTTGTGTTACGTGTGCTGAAGTGGGCAGTTCCGCTTGGTTCTACCCTGTTTTCATCTTGTCCGAGCCCGACCCTCCAGCATCCTCCTGCTAGAGTTTCTAGCTTCGTTCGTAAGGTCCGTAAGCCAGAGGCAGTGCCGGTCAATCTAGGATCACTATGCTTCCTTCCTTCCCCACCGTATACGTCGTTGCGTTACGGTAGAAGCGTTACTATCAACGCGGACACTGCATCCCCTACTCTCCACCCAATGTAGACCTTCGAAATCTCAACAATACTTCAATGACAACGCGTAGGCACCAAACAACCTTGACCATGCACCGCATAAAACATCTGTATTCCAACAGTCATTAATATGGGTAACAACAGGGCCCATTTTATAATCTCAACATTTCAACAATGAAATAAGGGCGCACCAAGCGTCTCCACCACCTCCTTAGCCAGTCACATTGCCGACACCTAACATCTCAGTCGCAAATCTCTACCGCTGACGGTCACTCATCCACTAGGCATATCAATCAAAAGCACCGGCACGGTCCGTTGTCGCATGAACAATAACAGAAGAGTGCTATCTCCGAAAAGACCTTAGAAAGGAATTTAAAACGGCATCCCGCATTTTGGCGGGAAATAAACCATGAGTTTTCTCTTTCTCTCTTTCTCCCTCTCTCTCTGTGTCTTCTCACTACTGAGTTCTGCATGTTGTCCAGTCGTGTACAATCGCCCTGCCAATCTTTAGGGTATCGACTGTCTTTCGACTTTTCACTGTAATCCGGTTGCACCCTTTGCCGAGGGATGTACGCGCTCGACTACAGCAAGTCTTTTTGCCAAAGCTCTTTCTAATGTACGTGTTTATTATGGGGGTGAGCAGGCGTATCGGCGTTGTGTGTATGATTTCCACTGTGCTTTCCTAAGGTCCGTGTTCTGAATCGTTTTCAAAATAAGTTGTTAGCAAAATCACGGTTCTCAAATTCCCCTTCCACTACTGCTATTGCCTTGCGCTACCTGCCGCTAGGTGCAGCCTTGCAAAATTCATTTGTATCTGACACAATATCAAGGACCAACAACGGCTTTGTTCATTGCATCATGCGCTTCCACCGTAGGGCATACGTAGTCTCGCTTTGATATGTATCGCTTTTGTAGTGGATGCCTTATCACGCTTTCGCCCTACATCGGTGCGCAACACCGACACCTACACGCTTTGTTCAGCAGCGTCACCGTCAATTCTTGAGTCGCAATTTTGCACGATATTTCCAAAAATAAGAAAATTTCCCCGAAGTTGTCAAGCTGTCAACAACACTTCGTTCAAACCACTTGTCTTATAGGCAACTTGTTAACTTGAAGGAATTTTCCCTCCTTTGGAAATATTACGAAATTACACTCGATTACTCTATTTCTTTGATGCAGCAAGTGTAACTCCATCAAAATCGCTAGCATCTGCATCGAGAGAAAGATGTTAATCGACAATAAGAAAGAGCGTCAGTGGCGTACAAGCTACATTCGGCAGTTTCCGGTTTGTCCCGGGCAAACCTTAGACGATATGAAAAAATTAATTAATTCGTGGGCATCACCAAACGGGCCTCATCGATCCTTATTTTAAAATTGGATCCATCGGTTACGAGGGTGCCGGACCAAATTACCCCCGCCCGCTCTTAAAAATCAGGATTTCTCCCAATTTAAGTGTGACGTAGGTGATAGATATAGGACTACGCAGCGCATCGCTTAGTACCTAAGCGCTCCACGTGAAATTAAAGGAAGTCCCGGTCCTCTCTAGTTCCAGCCCTAGGATTTTCAAATTCCTGTAATATTTTTATTAAAACGGGTGTAACTGCCAAAACCTATACCAAACAACAATATGAATTTTATCCTTCAATATTTTTGATGGCGATATTTGGAGTACCAACACCAATACACGATTGAAGCTAATCGATGAAACTATTCATTGATGCAAACCGTTTCTATTAAATACCACAAATAAGGGCGTTATAAAACGTGAAGGATACATCACGTCGATTTTTTTTAAATAACTGTACCGACAAACAATTGAAGATAGGTCGAACCGTACCCATATCAAAGCCTATACTCTTGCCTACAGAACAAAAGAAGTCCCATGTCGATACGACTCTTTGTTCTCGAGGTGCAGCACAAAACGCTCCATTTTTTGGTTTTCTGGTGGTGAGGGAGAAGAACAAAAGTGAATTGGATCGTTTTTGCGGCCAGCCGCTGAGAAGGGTCGGTTCTATATAGGACTCGAATAC
Source organism: Ignelater luminosus (assembly GCA_011009095.1). Classification (NCBI taxonomy): domain Eukaryota; kingdom Metazoa; phylum Arthropoda; class Insecta; order Coleoptera; family Elateridae; genus Ignelater; species Ignelater luminosus. The sequence continues at coordinate 54,920 of VTPC01090307.1, forward strand.
GATGCGACTCGGACAATTTAGAGCGTTTCCGTGAATTTCGAAATTTAGCGTCGAACTAGACCTGCACGGCGCTTATGTTTACTTTCCGAGCGGCAATTGTTTTTTCTTAAAGGGTGCTCCGGGGTATCTTAGGTATTCGTCTTTTTATCTCTTTTCCTTCTTGCTGTATGAATTTTTCTCGTTCAAATTGAAATCCCTTTAGCGCAGCCTCTGCTAGAGGGAGTAGTTGATTTAACGGTTGTTGTACGCAGGACCACTATAGCAAACACCGATCTAAAAGAGGCCTTGATATCTAAAAACAAAATCGTCTCTCTCCACATGCCCAACGCCTATAGAACAACCTCCCAAAAAGGGCGCCTCTGCCCAAAATTCTTGATTCCGCGTACTAAGGGTCGGGTGAGTTTTCGACCTTTGCTCCCCCCCCCATTGGGCCCAAGGGCCCATTGATAAGGTCTAATAGGTGAGTAAGTTTTATTAATGCAAAAGTATCTTGAAGCTGTAAAAAAAGAAAGACCTACATAAGAATAATTAACAAGAATAAGTTCACAGACGATAATTACTTACGGATTTCCCTGTAGATCGAAGATAAATAGTTTTTTTAAAGTAACCTACAAGGTCATGAAATGGAACAGCTTTTAAAGTTATTAAGGATCTAGAAAAAAAACCTTTTGTCCAGGTCTAGCCAACCCAGTCAAGGTATATTATATATGATATTTTTGCAAGATATCTAGTATTTAAGAATTCAAGCGCTGACTTAGAACTTTGCATTTAATGATGCAGACTTTTCTAAAATTCTTCTCAAGTATTTTTAGAACAAAAAACAAAAAAAATAAGAGAGTTTGCAGTTTATCTGAATGAAAGATTGATTAATGAATAAATTATGCAAATTCTTTTAATGTTATTCGCTGTGCGGAAATTTAATAAAATAAATTTTTGTGAGCTGAAAATAATAATTTCTCAAAGAGAAAATTTTCGTAAATTATTCAACTATTATAGTATGTAAAATGAAGCTTAGGATAATTTTACAATTTGCGACGTTTCGTAAATTCGGTCTTTTAAAATTCTTTTAGACTCCGTAAAGATATACTGCAATAATACGAGAAAGTCTGTAAGAAGCTGTTCGTCTCTTTCCTTTTGATGAGATAATCCGATGAAAACGTTCTGTAAAGGTTCAGCGACTACTTTGTGCGAGGAAAAAATGAATTTGAGTTCGGAAACATCAAACACGGAGAAAACTGTACTATAAATTGATTTACTTCAGGTTTTATCCTCTTAGCAAATCAACCATTTTAAGGTTAATCTAATTCTAAGCCTCATCTAATCTGGCATCGTAAAGTAAGAATGGCCTGTAAAAGTTGATCGTTTACGTCTAGCGCCATTGGGCATTGAGCCTTTTTAACTCTAGCCCAGACACAATCAACAGTAAGTAGAGTTCGAAAGGAAAGCTACTAACGTTGTTGTTCGGTGATGAGAGGAAAAGCTTTTTTTGTGGTTCCCTTTTGGACGAGTTTCTTTTTCTGCACGTCTACTCATTTTACCGCTGCTGCTTTTTCTAAGTGTACTGTATTTTTTTTTACTATTCTCGTATTTGAACTATACCTTTATTTATTTTACTTCGAATGCCATCCATGTTTTTAAATCCCATTTCCCCAAAACAATAAGGAAATTTATAAAAGTAAGTTTGCGAGAAATTGGAATTATTCTATTTTATCCTGAAGCTATTTGTACATTTTGTTTTACAATTGGTTATAAAATATAAAATTACGCCCCTTCAAGTTCTTAACTTTGCAAACTTCATGGTTATTTAAATGTCAATTAGTAGGACGCAGTCTACATGTTGGTAATTCTAGAAATAACCTCCTACATATAGTTGTAAACTAATTAGGAATGAATTTTCAAGAAATTAAAACAGCTGAAAAGGCACAAATTAATCTTATTCTAGAGCTACTTGAAGAATCTTCAATTAATTATTTCTTAATTAAAACTAGTTTTTGTTTCAATAAAACTCGGATTTCTCTGCACTTGGAATAATTAGATTTGTAGCTACTCTTTTCAAGTCATCTTAAAATCTTTCTAATAAATGAAGATCTCACGAAGAAATTTTATGACCCACTAGCGATAACCTGAACAGTAAATAGGTATGCCAGCAAGCTTACTTAAGTGAAAGGTGGTTGCCCACAAACAGTGGGGCAATATAGCTTCGTACACTTGTATATTATACCAAGAAGTACTGGGCGGCACAAAAAAATAATTTGAGTCAAAATCCATGAGCGCCACTTTCGGGGGCCATGTTGTGGCAACGAGGTTTCGCGATGAACCTGCCTGCCTTGACTTCGAAATATGATAGTTTTCTGCTTGAATAATCTAAATTATTAGTTATGCTTCCTTCTTCTAAAGAAATACCCAAAAACAGCCCTATGAAAGTTAAAACAACTTTTTCAGAAATTATTTTTTTTAACCTGTTAGTTCTATGTAAAAGTCGTCGCAATCATCTCTCTCTCTCTCTCTCTCTCTCTCTCTCTCTCTCTCTCTCTCTCTCTCTCTCTCTCTCTTTCTCTCTCTTTTTTTCCACATCCGTCGAGATTCCGTTCCGTGTAGCGACCGACTGGTAAAGAGCGAAGATGGTGGTTTTGCAAAGATGAAACGGGCAAGCGTAGCAACTCGTAGGTGGCTTTGCCGCGAGTTTACCATTGAAAATCTTCAAAAATTGACAACGCAGATTCTGTCTTGAAACAAGCGAGCGGGAATGTTTTGTTCGCGATTGTGTCGCGCATGCATTGCGATTTTTTCGGTTTTTAGAAAGAAACAAAGAAAAATAGGAGAGAAAGAAACATTAACTTTAGACTTTTTGCATTTTCTTTCGTTTCGCGTGCAAGTGACTAGAAGGACTTCGATCGTTTTTTGTTTTAAACGATATGTCTGTACCTTAGTAACGGCTGACGCTATCAAAATGGGACTTGAACTGTTAGATGTGGTGGAAAAATTGCTTTCTGACAATCGGCCTATCATCGATCGCATTTTGTTTTTTGAGTATCACTTTATTCTATCCCGTCACTACAGCTATACCCATACGGCCAGATTTGACCCCGCCTGGAACTGCAGGGCTCGTGTTTCCAACTTTCGCCATCCGTCAAGTACCTTGGCATTACTTGTCCAGCAGCGCAGCGGCTTGCTCTCTAGACTCTGCGGCGGCATTCTAAGCTGCCACTCCCGGACGTTACTTCACACTTACTAAACTGTTATCAGACCCGTGATCTACTACCGATTCACCGTCTTCGGCTCCGCACCGTCATATGCGATCGGGAGACTCCGACAGAAAGAGAGGGCCATCCGTAGGAGGATTTTCCGCCTGTAACGTTTCGACCTTTCGGAGAAAGTCTGCGACAGAACAGGAATTCCCCCTGTAGATGCGCGCCTTGAACTCATGAGGGATCGTTGCGTGAGCAGGGCGGTCGAACAAAACAAAGAGCACCTTCTCGACATCCTCAGTACCCCGCCTCCGGCACCGCACAAAAAACCTAGAAAGAAAACCAAACATCCGCCCTTTGTCATGATGAGACGTGCTGAAATTTTCACTCCTGGGTTGATGGACATACTTCTCGACACTCTACTTATCTGCAGATAAAAACCCATTTACAGTCCTCCGCGAAAGAACCCAGCAACATATTTAACGTTCCCGGCGCCACGCTTGCATCCGCGAGGTCCGAGGCATCCCCAGGCCGAGTGTTCCCACTAAGGCTCAGGTGGGTTTTAGCCAGTACTTAAAACAACCTCTCTGCCTTCGACGGAGAAATAACCTTGACTTGCTTGCTTGCTTTTGAGTATTATTCCATGTTTCAGGAACGGCTGGTGTTATACAGCTGGGACTTAGATTGTTAGGTGTGGTGGCGGAATGACTTAAATGATCCGTGCATTACCGTTTGTCTTTCGTTTTACTAACAGGTATCCTGTATCTCGGAAGCGGCTGGTAGTATCACTCTGGACCTTAGACTGTTACGTATGGTGGGAGTCATTAATCGTCTATTGTTTTTTGATGGTCGATCTGGGACGCCTAGATGCGACGGGGAAATGGCTCTGAAACGATCCGGACACCATCGACCGTTTTTTATTTTTTGACAAATGTACTACATCTCAGGAACGATTGATCCTAACAATATGCGACTTAGATCGCTAGGTACGATAGGGAAATGGCTCTCAGACGATCCGGACACCATTCATCGTTTTTTGGGTTTTCACTGAGAACGGCTGGTGGTATCGAGATGGGACTTTGATTGTTAGGTGTCGTTGGCAAAGAACGTTTAAACAATTTGGTTCCTTTTTTATTTTTTCTTCAGTGCTAGTTGTATCTAGTTGGGAGTTGGAATATTAGGTATAGTGACGAAATAGATCCGTCTTCTGTCATTTCCGACAGGTATTCGATATTTCAAAAACGGCTGGTCTACGATCCAGATACCATTGATTGCCTTATGCTTTTTGACAGTTTTTCTCCGTATCTCGGAATCAATTGGTTGTATCGAATTGCGACTTGCACTTTTGGGTGTGATGAGAGAGCGACTTAGCGGTAATGAGATTTAGGTTCATTAACAAGGTTAATGGAGGGTGAAGTCCGATGAGGTGCCATTGAAGGTGGCCCGGGTGAAACCCAATCCGTGCTATTTAGTTTTCTTAATAACGTTAATAGAGAAAAAAACCTGACCAGGAGCCATTAAAGTCCTAGTGACATTTAGATCTCTTAACAAAGTTAATGAGGGACAAAGCTCAATCAAGGACGTTCGAAAGTGTCCCGGGCGAAGCCTGAGCTGGGGTCATCGAAGGTGGCTCGTGTAAGGGTGTAGATCTAGCCGTAGTGACATTTAGGTCTTTTTACAAAGTTAATGAAGGGCGAAGCTTGACCAGGGCTCATCGAAGTATAGACCCAGCTGTAGTGACATTTAGGTCTCTAAACAAGCTTAATTGAAGGCGAAGTCCAATCAAGAACCATCGAAAAGCGGCCCGGGCGTAGTTCAACCCTTGTGACATTTAGTTCTCGTAACAAAGTTAATGCAGGGCAAAGCCTGACCAGGACCCATCAAAGGCGGGTCCGTACAATTGCGTAGACCAAGCCGTAGTGACCTTTACGTTTCTTAATTAGTTTAAAGGAGGGTGAAGTCTGACCAGGGACCATTTGAAAGTGGCCCGTTTGAGGGCGTAGCCCAAGCCGTAGTGACATCTGGTTTTCTTAAGGAAGTTAATTAATGTCGTAGCCCAAGTCATCATCGTATTCCTTTTTTAAGAGAGTCCTTATGTCTGAAGGTCAATAATAATTTGTAAAAAATATACCAAACGAAATAGTCTACGCCTGTACGAGGGGGTAGTCCGAGTCCTCATCGTATGTGGTTCTCTGAGAACGGTTATTGGAGGTCTAAGCCGGACTATGGGTCGCCAAAAATGCTCTGTTTGATGGCACATCCCACCTATGATCGCATCTTTGATGCTGTTAGAAATGTAATAAAGACCGAAACAGGACATGATACTCCGTAGGTGCTAATTGGAGGGCACTGTCAAGCTTTCTGCTCCCAGATGTTCAATTTCTCTTATATTTTTCCATATTCTGACTTCAGTACAGCGTAATGCTTTTATTCGTTTCTCTTAAATAGACTTTATCCTGTTTTACGTTTTATTAGAATATAGACAGCTTTTGTATACGACGCCACAATAAACACTCAAGGCGTCGGTCGGCTTCGTCCGCAAACACGAAGTGCGCCAGAGAGGAATCCTAGAAATTCTTTAATTGTTGCGTTTTATGTATTTATCTGCTAGTGTACATATAAACTGCGCCCTGATTTTACATAGCTTCTGAAGACAATCTTATATTGAAAAAGCTGAAACAAAATAAGATTTTGATAACTTCTTTACGCGATAAATTGTTGTATGTGGTTTCTTCGACAAACTACACAAAGAATGATAGAAGTGGATGGCAGCACGGCAATAATATCTTTTGAATATCAATATCGTAGGTAATTATGACTTGCTTGCCAAGTAAGGTACCTAGATAAATGATTCCTTGCGCTGTCACAGCTTAAAAATGTCCATAAAACACCTCTCATGGATAACATACCCACGGCGCAATCCATCGATACACTTTAAGACGAAAAAGGAGAAATCAGTCACACGAGGATGATTTAGCGCCATTTTTCTGTTTTTGTAACCACGCAGGGCTTTTGGTAGAATATTTTAAAGTAGCCGAACTACATAACATATAATCTTTCTAGCGACCCTTAATTGGCTGTAATAGAAAACTCCTTTCATTATAGTTATTCATAACAACAAATCCTTTTTAATGTGTACAAATACCGTACCTTTATAAAAGCTACGTAGTATATTCATGTTTGAAATGTAAGATAACATCGTCTAATTTTACAAGATAGGAAAGCCGTTAAATGTAAATATCAAATAGATTCTAGTACTATTTCTAAGAAACAGTTTGTCTGCAAAATCCAATTTCCTTTTTTTTATTTCTAAAATTCTACACGCAATAAATTTTAATAAGTGTCAGATAGGCGAAGTGATGCGGTTGTTATTGTGAATTTATTTTTACTGTCTCTAATTTCTTTGCGAAATGACTTTAAATATTGTATTTATAAATCCAGTTCTCATTTTCTATTAAAACCGCTTTTTAAAGACGTCAGACCTAGACGATTTATAGCCAACGGTAGGGTAAGTAAAATCTTTTTAAGAGAAACTGCTTGACCGCTTTGAATTTTTAATGGAAAGCATCTTTGCTAGTTACGGAATATATTATTACGACACAAGCTATTCTGTTGTTTTTAAAGGAAGTTACGCAAATTGCAGAAGTAAACTGTACAAATGTATGCGACCACCCAAGATGCAATTATTGTCACCTCGATAAATCAACAGAGAAATGACAGATTAAAACTTCTTAGTAGCGGAATAAAAGGTTTTAGAAGAAAAGTGTTACAAACAACACAAATTAACACACTTATGTCTTGCACAGTGATAAGAATCCCGTCGCTAAATCTTTCTTTCTTTTTGTTTTCGTTACAGTCACTTAGTTATACACAAAAAGCAAGCATCGAAATTAAGATATTACAGACTCGCCCGTTCCTTGAATGAGGTACTTTTACTGGGCATCTATGATAACGTATGTAACTACAATAGAGTGGACATTACATGCTTTAATTCTATAGGTTTACTACTGAACTTTATAATTGCAACTTGAGCTATTTGTAAACAGTGAAGATATTTATTATTATGTGCAGTATATATAAAATTTCATTATCAAGAAAATACTGTTTTGAAAATATCAAGTTATTTTTAGACCCGAAATTACACTTATTTATAAATCTTTAATATTTTTTATACATTTATAGGAAGAGGGAGAAATTTTCCCTTTTTTCTGTTCACGTTAATAGGTTAGTACATTAACAAGGCCTGATAAATTCAGATCTTACTCATGTTTGTAGCTAACCAAATAACTTTCTTCACGTGTTTAAATTGAATTAATACTAGTTTGCAAATCCCACCCTAAGGCTGTTTGTTGTCGAGTTTCAGCATGTTGTATAAACAGGGAATAATTAAATAATTGTAACAAAGAAAAATTCGTTTACATGCTGGTGTTTTATGTTTTTACAGTGAGTGAAGTGAAGTCGCGCGTTTATAAATCCTTGTATAACAGAACAACAATATTACAATTAAAATTTTAAATTTTCAAATCTAGAAAATTAGAAATTCTTACAATTGAGAATTCAGTTATTTAATTCTGATTAATGAAATAAAACAGAAAGGTCAAAAGTGACAATAAATTACAAAATTACTGAAACAAATCAAGTTGCAAAAAATAAGCTATAAAGAGATACAGATCTTTTACGCTAAAACTTTAACGAATCTTGTTCACTTTCCTGTCTTGAAGCTTCTAAACAAGAAGCAAATATACTAGAAGCAAATGAATGTTTGTTCTTGATTCTTATGGTAATATAGTCAAATGTTTAAAATTTCATTTAATTTGTGGAAATTGAATTACAAAATTTTGTTTAAAAAGCATTTTGGGATTCTGCGTTGCGTGAAATAAATGAATAAAACTGTTGATTGCGTTTCTAAATGCTTTTTTTTTGGTTAACTGCCAGACGTTTCCGCTTGTGTTTTTTGTAATACAGTTTTTGGTTTTTCTTTGGTTTTAGGTCTTGCAATTATTGAAATTATTCTGACTTTACAAAATTTAATAAATACAATAGGTACGTTTATACATTTTAATATTGGAGTAAAATTTAATAGTAAGTTAGGTAGTTACTCTTGACAACATTGTAGATATTTAGAATAACAATTTATCTCAACTCACAACATTGAAACTCCAACTTCACAACCTATTTCAATAAATATTATAATCAATAACATATCCAGCGTTTCATTATTTTAGAGCAACGTCTATTCAAGCAAAACAAGAAATTCAATCATCAAGTTCAGCTTAATTTCTTTTTGCAATTATAATAGCTTTAGAGATAAGCTTTCCTATCTTTAACAATGATGATATAGAATTGTATTTAAATCAAGTTAATCGTTTTTTAAATTAAGCAAATAAAAAACGAAAGTTGAAAATTCTGTCATTGCCATTACCTGGAAATGTTTTTAGTAACGTTATAAATCTCTTAGTTAATAAACCTTGCGTTAAGACTTTTCAAACTTTGATAGATAAACTTAAAGCGATTATTTATCAATTCTATATCATATTTGTTAATATTGAAGACAAAATTTAGTGACACATATGTCGATAACTGACCGTCAGCGTATATCTAATGTGCCACTTGGCTAGCTCGAAGGGCCACAATGGTCGGAGACGGGTGGGTTTGGCAATAAAGGTAGATGTCAGCTCACTTCCAAAAGGCAACGTAGGGAGAAAAGTCAAAATCAACGAGAGCCAATGACGATAAAGACTGTCCAAATAGCAAATCCTCGTTACAAACTACCTATACGGATCTCAGAAAGCTTAAGGCGTTGCAACGGATTTTTTTTAATTAATAAGCTGAGCTCAAGAAAGACACACGGTATATTACAACTTTTATTTACTGATAAACGCTTGTAGAGCTTAAATAACAGCGGTCTCTACAACTATTCCTGTTAAGCAGGTTTACGGCGATTCACAATGATCTTGTACACCTATAACTAATTCAACGCTTTATCGGAAATTTTTTTTACTATAAGGTAGAGGCAAGATGAACAAGAAGCTAATCAAAAAAGAGACGGCCAACAAGAATTCTATCATCTCTTAATTGGATTCTTAAATTATAAAATTATTATTTCAAGTTCATTACACTCAACTAACTAACTCGTTTCTTTAATAACGAAGAGAACGGCACTAACTAAAGCTATCCTAACCTAATACAACAACTTTGTTCGGTTTTATAAGAAAAAGAAACAAGCAAATATCCACAATATTTAGAACTTACGTACACTAGATGTGTCGGATAATTCGGATAAATGTTGGTACATATCAGAGTTTCACGCATTCATCAACAAACTAATCACAAAACGCAAAGAAGCCTTGTTGCAATTGGGGGGAGGGGCGCTGATTAGGCAGCTAAAACTATTGTTGGTGAATTACCCGATCAACTTAAATTAGAAACTGCATGTTTCATGTGTGCATGTTTATTAATCAGCAGCTACCTAGCCGCCCCGCGTGCGAGTGCACCAGGCTACGTCTAGAGTGTACACGCCGCGAGCTGGCTTTTCCCAAGGGTCCGTTGTCTCCTCCCTCTTATTCATCTTTTACAGCCACGATATCCCTTGCCGAACTAGGATGCCTGGAGACTTGATGACTTGGTTTGAGAATGGAGAATCAGACTAAACCCCCAGAAAACCAACCTGATTCTATTCCGCTACTGCAGCTAGATTCGACCCCGATGACGTCCATCTGGAACTGTAGGGCTGGGACCTACAACTTTTGCCATTTGTACCTTGGCATCGCTTTCACCTCTATTCTTGGTTTTTGTTCTAATTCTGATGTTATCAATTTTAGACCTGTGATTTCTGCATACCTTTTCAACGGGAATGTTACGAGATATAATAGAGACAATAAAGAATTTGAGATATCAGTTAACAAGCGAAAGTTAACGTCGTTTCCGATTTGACAACTTGTTCTAAAAAGTGTTCTAATTTTTATTTTTGTAATCTAGAAATTCAAGTATGCCAGAATACTATAAATCTCAGTCTAATAGCTTTACTGATTTTTAAATAACCGAGTATAGACCGTTAAACAGAATATTTTCGGTTGTTTGTTCGAATTCTGATGTTATTGATTTTAGACCTTCGATTTCTTAATAATTCTTCAACGAAATGCTATGTGATATGATCGAGACAATACAGAAATTGAGATTTCAGTTAACAAGTGAAAGGCAACGTTGTTTCCGATTTGACAAGTTGTTCTAAAAATTGTTCTAATTTTCTTTTCTGTAATCTAGAAATTAAATTATATTAGAAGTCTATAAATATCAGCCTGATTGCTTGACCGACTTTTGACTAAACAAATATAGACCGTGAAACGGAACAATTTCTATTTTCTGTACTAATTCAGTTGTTACCGATTTTAGACCTATGGTTTTTTGATTCTTTTTCAACGGATATTCTAGGAGATATAATCAAGACAATTAAAAAATTGAAATTTCAGTTAACAAGTGAAAGGCAACGCCGTGTTCGATTTGGCTAGTTGTTCTAATTTCCTTTGTCATAATCTAGAAATTGAATCATACCAGAATACTATAAATTTTATCCTTTACTGACTTTCGTATAACCAAGTAGACCGTTAATTGGAACTTTTTCCGTTTTTGTTCTAATTCTGATGTCATCGATTTAAGATCTATGGTTTCTGAATATTTTTTTAACGGAAACGCTACGAGATATGATCGAGACAATAAAGAAGCTGAGACATCAGTTAACAAGCAAAAGTTGACGTCGTTCCGATTTGACAAGTTGTTCTAAAAAGTGTTGTAATGTTTGTTTTTGTAATCTGAAGACTGAATACTATAAATTTTAGCCCGATAGCTTTACTGACTTCTGAATAATTGAGTGTAGGCCGTTAAAGGGGAAAAACTTCCATGTTTCTTTTTTGTTCTAATTGGGCTATTATAGATTTTAGAATTATTAAACGAAACACGTTGTCGAAGATAAATATCAGACACAATATTTTCTTCCCCTAAAATATGGAAATTGTGCAAATATTAACTATTGTACTTTCAGATCTATGGGCTTATCAAGCATTAGTTGTCATTATCCTCCAATGATGAGTCCATAACAAGAACGGAACGATTGTCTGGAGCTTTAATGGTCAATATTTGCATAATTTTCTCATTCTTGGAGAAGATAATAACTGTGTCTTTATATTTTATAATTATCTGGTTTGCTCAAACGACTTAAAGATTTTAAAGATTTAGAACTAAAGGACGTTGTTTGTGAACAATTTGGAAAACGTGGAAAAGTCAGGAAATTTTATTTGTTAACCGAAACAACAATAATATTCAGCGGAACAGCCAAGCTTGTAAAGTTTATCTTTTCATATTTTGTTGTGATTCTATTATGTTTTGAATGAATGTTTACCAGGCTTCTTTTATTTCAGTTATACATAACAGTACAGATCTGATTAGTTGACATTTCATTTGATAACTATACCTTCAGACACATCTGATATGAATGTTTGATTGAAAGTTGCTTTGTCATATGTAAATATACCGACCAGCCAGCTTCAGTAACATTTACATACAGTAACATACGCTTTTAATTTTATGTATGAGTAAAAGATTTTATTTATCTTCCATGTTATTAAAAATTTTCCAACTAAATAAAGTTCGTGTCAAAAATTCGAAATTACCCGGAATAAATTGCAACATTACGTAAACATAAATACTGAAAAATAGTATCGCGCTTCGGAACATTTTTCCTTTAAATTAAAATAACTTTTCTCATTTACATTTTCAAATAACGCACAGGAATACCGAACGAATGAATAGTTTGAACGAGAAATTCCTAGCGATATTTAAAATCGATATTCATTCAATCTGTGTGAAAATGAAGGGTCGACACGCTTTTAACTTTCAACATGAGCTTTGAGCTCGAGAACCCTTGAAGCCGTCAACTTCGCAGGATACTCAATAATCTTCTCTTTGATAATCCTACACAATCACCTCAAACTGCTACATTTGTTCACGCCTTTTTCTGACCTTTCTTGATCTTTCTGTATTGTGGAGTAGCGTGTAGTATGTGATATACATCATTTTTATCTAATGGTATTTTGGTAAAGCAATTCGATATATCCTTTATTCTGTTCGGAATCCCTTTTCTATCTTTTGATTTTATGATATTTACTTAATCAAAAAGTTTTGTAAAAACAAAATGTTTGCAGGCCCGTAGATATTTTTTTTAATTAAAAAAAGCAATTTAATTTTTTTCTGCTTTTTACATAAACGAATTTAGAACAAATCCATTTACACCTTTCAATATTTATATTCTCATAGAGTATATCAATGTAATAATTCGACCCAATATGTATTATATTACAATATGTTTTTTCCTCTCTTTAGAACGACCTTGACACAATCGATAATAATGAACAAAATTCTGATATATAAAGCATTACATGATTGCTCAATAACGTTTTGTTACCTTCACAATGAATGTATCTAAATTACAACGTGCTTTTTTATATGAAAAAAACCTAAAAACTCTTTTCCTTTTTTTCCTAACATGATAAAAACGCGAATAGAAATCGACTCACAATAAAAATGCTAAAATAATATGGAAATGAATTTTTTGTTTAAAAAAGTTGGCGCAAAGATGAAAACAGAAAGAAATAAAAACCTCTGGGCGACAGATCAACGGTCGTGGAGAGGTGTTCTGAAAACGTTTTCCCTAACCTGCGAGGGTGGTTATTTCGCAAGTTAGGTGTTAACTTAGGCTTTGAAAGCACACTTTTGACTTTTAAAAAAGTTTAAAATAAATACAATAAATATTTATTTTTGGCGGCAGCCTTTTAGAAATGATGAATATAATTAAATGGAAGTTCAAGCCTTCTGAAGCCTTTTACTTTTTAAAAACTTCTTCTCGCTCTTAAAAATAGAAGTTTGTTTTACGCATAAAAGATGGTTTACATAAGACGTATGTATAAGTATATTATACATAACATTAATACAAATTTAAGAATAAAAGCAACTTTAGTTTTATTTTCATTATTTTGTGTTTTTATATTGAAATTTGTTTCTTGAAAGACGTTCTTGTTTAAAATTCAGCTAAATACAGAAATATAAAAAACAAATTCAGTGTTCTAGTTGTACGTTAACTGAAGGTATTAAAAAAATAACTATTTACATACCGCGTGTTCCGCGGAAGGCGGAACTTAGGGAAAAAGAAGATTTGGGAATAAATTCAAGAGCACTCTGAGTATTTTACGAATTTAGTAAGAAACAAATAGAAAACACTTTAAATATGTGGAAATTATTAATAATTAAATAAGTTATTAATCCGCAGACGAAATACTCAGTGTGCAGATGATATAATGGATCAAAGACTCCAACTCGGAAGCTACATCCGAATGAAACAATATATTACCAATCGGAAGGTAAAAAAGTAATAAAGACCTAACCTTTTGCTGATGAAGCGGCTCAAACAATGAAAGTTACTTCAATAATCTCAGAAACAGAAACACAATGAACAGTAGGATTATCCTCGAAGGCTCACGTAGGGTAATTAAAATTCCGAAGCAAAGCAACTTGAAGCTCGCGCAGGTTTAAACAGAAAATCCCCGAGTCAAAAGTATCAAGAATGCTTTTCGACCGTAAAAATAAGTGAAAAGCCAATCGAAACCATATTAAAAAAACAAGTAAGGTTAACTTAAGTCAGGTTTACCAATAGGTTAATTGCTACAAAAACAGTCCAAGATCATTGAATTTGTGTAAACAAGTATCAAACTTTCAAATACTCAAGAATATCTACATCGAGCAAATCTTAAACAAAAGGTTTATAAGAGAAAATAAATATGAACAAAAGAATACTCCTAAAAGTAGCTTTAATTAAGCCGAAATAATTTAGGCAATCCAGCTAATCGAAATAGCTGAGATAATCAAAATAATCGATATAATCGAGCGAATCGAGATAATTAAATTAATCGAGATATTAAAAATAATCAAGATAATGAAAATAATCGAAATAATCAAGCTTATGTAGATAAGATTATAGAAATAATTGAAATAATCGAGCTCTAGAGATAATCGAGCTAATCGTGATAATAGAGATAATCGAAATAATGAAAATAATCGAGATTATGGAAACAATCGAAATAATCGAGATAATGGAAGTAATCGAAATAATCAAGCTAATGGAGATAAGGTTATGGAAATAGTCTAAATAATCGAGCTATAGAAATAATCAAGCTAATCGTGATAATCGAGATAATCGAAATAATGGAAATAATCGAGATTATGGAAACAATCGAGATAATGAAAATAATCGAGATAATGTAAATAATCAAAATAACCTAGAATATCGGGATAATCGAAATAACCGACATAATCGAGATAGTGGAAATAATCGAAATAATGGAAACAATTGAAATAATCTCGTTTCGTTTTGTGTTTTTTCCTTTCTTGCAATATTTGACTAATTAGTCATTACCTCGATTTGTTGTTTTGATACGGTACATTGCATCCATCGGTCTTTGTCCGTTGTGTCGATGTAGTCGTTGGTACGGTATGAATTTAGTTTCACATAAGTAGGTAAAAATGTCGTTGGCGCATTTAATTGTGAGAATACGTCGTCCTGCTGCATCATAGTATTCCAGCAGACTTTGCGAATCTGTTTGTTGTATGAAAATGTTTAACAGATATACATTTTCTACGATGGTGCGCCCCCCCACACACCTACATTCCCTGTTAAAGAGTTAATATATTTATGTGAAGTGGAGGAAGTGTCGCTATTTGCTGGGAGTCGTTCGCAGGAACCATACAGAATTTCAAATATTCGTAGAAGATGTGTAGAGTTGGTATATCTAAACTGTTTCATTAACGAATCTGCATTCTTCTACAGATGTGCTAGCCAAATGTCCAGCGATGTTTGAGATATGAGGTCCAGGGTTGTTACTGCTGTGAGTTGTACACTTTTGAGATTGATCCCATAGGCTTTATTTCGAATCTGGCCTAAGAATGTCTTGTATAGTTGGAGTAAAGCACCATTTTGTTTGGTTTGTGATGAAGCAGTTAATTCCTTTTGCTGGACTGGGTCTTGAGCTGCTTGAACTTTACTTAGCTTGTTGTATTGTTGGTGGCTGTAGATGGGTTACACTTACGTTGAACACTGTGTCTTCGTACGGTGGTTCGTTGTCGACTGAAGCTGCTTTGTAGACTTGGTTCGCTGAAATGAATTCTAGATTCAGCTAATTAATGATATGGTAGTGTGAGAGTGGGAGGTAACGTGGGGACAGAGTGGAGTACACAAGTAACAATAAGCAGGAACTTAAAAATGCGGGGAAGACAAAACTGATCCAAAAAATGCCAAAGCTTCGAACATACACAGAAGTATTGTAATTTAGTCCCAAGATGGATGAAAAACCATTTAACTAAAGATTGCAGAAAGAAAAACCTGAAAACACATAAATATGCAAACTGTCAAGGAAGTCATCCCACCAACTATTGAGGTTGCGAAATAGCTAAGCAGAAACAAAGAGAAACGAAATTTTAAGCAAGAAAAAATCAAATTAGATAGAACAACAGCAGACGTGGTCTAAGCCTTCGATAAGCTTTGGTACGAAGCTAAAAACACTATGACATAGACCATACAGTAGAATTTTAATATTTTGCATTAAAGAAAGAATATTCAGAGTTAAACTCGAAGATGAGCAGTCAGAAATTAAACAAATAAGGGCTGTAGTTCCACGAGGGAGTGTACTTGGGCCAATCTTGTACCTTCTGTAAACCAGCGATATACCAACTGCAGATGAAATTATGTTAGCTACATTCGTAAATGATACGGCAGTATGTGCTAAAGAAAACGACCTTGATGAAGCTGCAAATAAACGCAAACAATTTTAAGCAAAATAACAGCATCAACTAAGAATCAATCTCACTTATAATAAGAAATTAACGGGCAATTTATACCATTTGTAAATGAAGCAAAACATCTAAGAATGAATCTAGACGCAAAAAACAAAAGAAAAGAAAACAATTAGAAATGAAACGTAGGAAACAATCCTGGTTGATAGATAGAAAATCACTGAAAACAATAGAAAATAAACTCCCGATTTATCAACAGATTCTTAGGCCTGTATGATTATATGGTGTTCAAACAGAGCCGCCATCAGTATAATCCAAAGGTACCAAAACTGTGTACTTAGAAAGACAAGTTATGTACGAAACTGTGACCTACATCAAGATCGAAATATAAATCAGTGAATAAAATCATCAAAAAGACTACGGTACAAGGCCATGAACGGAGGCTTGACAACCATTCAAGTATTGAGGCAATTTTGCTACTCGATTACAGAGAGGCTACATGGCGACTTATAACCTATGTGATAAAACCGACAGAATAAACAGCAAAGCATAATGGTAGTAAACAGCGTATTAAAAAAACGCAAAAGATAGTGTTAACAGTAATGAACTAAGATACGTCTGGACAGATTCGATGGTACCGATATAGGCCTGAAAAACCCGGTAGATTTTTAAACTGAGGCCGCCCGGCTTGACTTAAACCCGAGTTCTGAACTGCGCCGTGCAAAAACCCGACCAAGAAAGCCAGGTATAAACTCCTTTGCTTTGGTTTAGTATAAAATTAATGGCCGTCCTAGTTTTTACAACGAAAACGCTGTTATTCCTCAACGTAAAATCAATTTTATTGGGGTTTCCAGGCCTATCAGACTTGTCGAGCTGTTCGGGGGTTTGGGGACCTGTCGAGCTTATCGAGTCGGACAGCTTTTCGAGGCGTTATTTTTCTACTGATTTAAGGTGAACTAAACCGAGATCTTTTTCATACTGACGGGTTATTTCTGTATTAAACCGCACCGAAGGATTTTGTACTGACTTCGACAGCCGTTCGGACCTATCGGGCCGTTCGAAGCTGTCGAGTCTTTCAGGTCTGTCGGGTCGCACTTTTCGGTCCTGTCGGGCTTGTTAAGTTGTTCGAGTTTTGCAAATCTGTTGAGCTTATCGCATCGATCGAACGTTTCGAACCGTTACTGATACGAAGTAAACCGGACCGAGATCTTTTTCGTGCTAACTCAGACGGGTTATTTTTGTACCGGACCGCACTAAAGAATTGTCGTACTGTATTTGACGTTATTTTTGAACTGACCCGTAAGTAAGATTGTCGTCATTTGCGTACGAACTGGCCCAAAACTAAAATTTAGGTCGGGCCGGGCCTCAATTACAGATCTAACAAGCTTCTCAGGCTTATGTTGATACCATCAAGTCTGTAAAGTCGTTAGGTCTTATCGTACCGGTTCAGCCTGCCAAGGCCGTTGGGTCTCTCGAGTGTGTCGGGCTTCCCGGTCCTATCGAGTCTTTCAGTTTGGGCGTCTTGGGCTTTTTAGGCCAATCAAGAAGTTCTCGGATTATCGACCCGCACACATCACTGTAGATTTGCTCTCCGGGTTTCGTTTCTTGCTTTTGAATTGGCGCCAATTTCAAATATGAAATCACTGATGAGTTCTTTCGAAAACAACTTTTTTAACAAACGAATGGTAATGTGTCCAAGTCTTTCGTGTCACTGGTTTAGAGTTCCCACCACTACAGAATTTAACGCAGATTAACATTTTATATAAGTTGTTATCACTTCGTGCAGCACTTCTCACTAATTAACCATTTTCATAAAACTTGGCTATCGTATAGTACCATACTTCTTCGAGAATTTCATTTTGCCATTGTCAATGAATCCATTTTTCGATATGAATGGTTCCGCTACCTTTGACTGATAATATTTCATTATTTTCAAGTTTTACAAATACACCATTGGTTTACCAAATTGATGTGAACCAGATTCGACCACTAAAGCTTCCGTTTCTTCAAACTCTGTAGTGAAAGCACTGCTCTAACTTGTTTTGCTTTGAGCTTCTTTATTTCTAGTTTCTTTTGGGTTTACAGCAATCTCTAGCAAAGTGACCTTTCTTACTGCAATTATAACATGAAAATCTACCTTTATTCTTTTTTTTGTGGATACTTAACTTTCCTTATTTTTATTCTGTTGGTTACTTGCTAGAAAAGTACTTTTCGTTTCCGTTGCTTAGATCTCTCCATCCAGCAACCTTGCTGTTAAATTTGTGATTGTTTTGATTAATCCATGGACAGGCAAACCTATCTGAAAGGCCAACACTTTGATGGCAACGAACTAAGAATCTTCGTAACAACTGCCATGTGATTGGTAGTGTCACCAGATTCTTTAATCTGACGAACCAACCTTTTTATTTTTGAAATATTTTGGGCGACACAATTAGTAGACTCCATGTTACACTGATAAAACCTTTCATGTACTTACATTTTGTTGGTCTTAGTCCTCTGCTCGTAAGTCAAATTTAATTTGTTTAGAACTTTCTTTGATGTGAGAATACACATTGGTAAATTGTCATTCTGTATTGGTTTAACTTGGAACTTCCATTGCTGATGGTTTTTCCCACTAAATTTACTAATGTGTACTTAACTTCCTCCTACATCACTCATGTTAGAACTGCTCTTTTATTTTCTCTTGAGGGGTTTGAATAAACATAGTCCTCCTACTGGTAGCTTTCCGCTCATTTGTGTTGTAAACAAAGAACACCTACTGACCCAGTCTCGATGTTGAATTAGTTAAGGATTTTTCTGTTTGCGCAGTCGACTCCCGTGCACTTATGAAATGTTTATAACTAGCAAGAATTTTCGATATTAGCATTGAATCATCGATTTCTTGCTTCAGAGCTTTTAACGTATGCATTATCGATTGTTGTAACTATTACTTTTTGTGCTTTTACGTCTTTCCTTGTCCAATCGGCTTTTGCGTCCTATTTATTTTTATTACAAACTTGTTTACTAGTTACTATTTCATACAATGAATGTGCTTTTAATAAGATCCATATCTACCTGGAACTTCCATACTTGAAACTTTTTCTTTGCGTGTAGTTTTTCAATATGATTTAATTCATTTATTATATTCAAAGCCATGTTATTTCACTTTGTTTTAATCATCACTGTTATAATCCACCTAACCTTTTTGTATTCGTTTTTCAGTTTTAGTTTTATACTTTTTTGTTCCTTTTACCTACTTACTTTTTACAGTTTTTACGTAGTATACGAAGTCATGCTTTTTAACCTCACTTTTACCGGTTTTTTAATTTTTACTGTTTTTAATCACTTCACGTTTTTACTTTTTAAATGTTTTTTTGGTCCATAACCTGTTGATGTTTCTTAATGTTTTATTCATTTTATTTTACATGGAACATTAACATTTTGTAAGTTTTACATATACACCACAACACCGCAACTGGTAACATTCGCCATTACTACCATATTACCACACGAACTACATATTATTGAGACGGGAAGGTGTAAATACGAAAAATGGAATAAGAAGTTGTATAGTGTAATTTATTTTATGTGACAAAGTTTTTAACATACTAGGAAAAAGTAATATAATACTATACTGCATATTTAGAAAAAAATTATAGTTTGTAATGTGGCTAATAAACTTTTTTTTGCAAGTTTGAGTTGTACCTTTGAAAAACGAAGAATATTGAAAGCATAAAACTGATTGCTTTTTTACAATTTCCGTTTTCACGAAATGAATCTCTTTTTATAATCTTATGATCACTTCCAACATTGTAAATATTCATTTTTGAAAACTGAACGCAAAAGCAGAGAATTATATGCAGCGTTGCCAAAATTTACGTTGTAATAATAATAATTTCTTTCCTCTCAAACTTTTATTATTCATAATTAGATCAGTATATTTTAATATTTGCACATTTTAATAAAATCAGCTCTCGTTTGATTAGTAAATATACAGCGATAGAACTTTCTTAAAGCGCTCCAAAAAATTAATGCTAATCATTTATAGTTACAAAGATGAAAGAAAACGCAAGAAAATTAAAAATTATTTAAAGTTGATGATTAAAATGTTGAATATCTGATGTTAAACTAAATGATCAAAATATTCTTTTCCATTGTGTAAAACTACTTTCATGTAACCATCGAAAATAAAGAATTGGTCTGTCGTTTTAGTAGCTCGTTAATCTGAATACACTATAAGTTGGTAATGAAAGATAGAGCTCAACACGCAAACTAAAAATTTACATTGAAAGTAGTTCAAACAAAACAAAATTAATTTTTGCAATTGTTTTTCATCTATTTGCCGTCATAACCTCAACTTGACTTTGACAAACGGTACCTTAATTATTCAAGGTTAATTGATTTAGTTCATGAGAGTACGATTAATTTTGCAGGTATACCAACTCGACAAAAGATAAACACCCAGTATTCTTCTGTACTATCTTGTTTTGCTTTTTCTTTCTCTGAGATACCCATTTATGCTGTAGTTTTTTTCCCGCATTGGCTCCGTGATCTTTTGTGTCTTTTAGGTTCCTAGAATTTTCTTTTAATTCTACTCTAATTTTGCATTTTGATAAATTGAATAAATTGACGATTTGCTCCCAGTGGACGACATCTATTGGAAATTAAAAACTTATGTAATAGTAACAAACACTGTTGAAACAACAGTAAATGACGTCATCAGAAACAGCCAAAAAATTATAAAGTTGACCATTCTACCAGGTGACAAATTTAAAATCAAAAAATTGAAGGAAATTATTAATGCTACTAAAGACAGCGCATCAAATTATGCATTCATATTTCCAGTTATTGATATCTCGGATTTTCTGAACTGAAACCCACACTTTTGTGTGTTTACACGACGTGTTTCAATTTTTTTATTATTTACGCTACCCTCAGGTGTTCACTGCAATTATTAATGAAATTAAAATTCCAAGTCTATGTGTTTATTGACATGAACTATCATGCGACCTTTTTGTGTTACTTTTTAATGTGACATGGCTTGTTATTAGCGGTCAACAGCGATTATTTAAAAAGACTTTGTGGTTGCGGTGTATTTCTAGTGTTATGTGGTGAATGGAAAGTTAAACGGTAACCCTAAAAAAGTGGTATGAATCTTTGTTTGCGTTCTTTTCTTTTCATGCTATGTTACTTTATCAATTTTTCATTTACTGTACTTTTTTTTATTAGTTTAGGTTATTGGCAACTTGTAGTTATTTATGTTGTCTTAAGCGTTTGTTTTGTATATAAGTAAATGAGGATTGCTTGGTGAACGTCTTTGGTCTATCTTCTCTGTTTCTTTTTAATTATAATCAGATTAGAAAGTTAATTCCTCAGATTATTTTGTTAAAACTTTGCGTTGACTCGGATGAATTCGAAATATTTTAAAATCTTTGTCTTATAACATAGAAACATCCCACAGCGTGTATACTGTCTGAACGAAACCAGCAAGAGAAACAATTTAAAAAATTCCCTACAAAACAAACATGTTACGATTTGCATTTTACTTAGCAAGTTCAACATTAAGAAATGCTAACAAAATTTGTTTTTACTAAGAACAATTACTTTAACACTTAACTATAGTGTAAAGACTATTATCTCAACATAATATTACTCTGATATATTCTCATCTAAATAACATAACGAATAAAAAAAAGGAAATCAAAGAAATTCTTAAAAGTCCATCTTAGTAGTCCTTTCAGTAATCGTTCTTTAACGGTTTCTATTCAATAATATTTAATAGTGTCAAAAATCATCGATTATGTTTTTAAATACACCTTACAATCTACAGTTAATTTAACTTACTTACTTACTTATCCATAGCCTCTTTCACCATTGATGTCGAGGTGATGTGTGTTCTCCAGCTTTTCTTGTCTGTTGTTTTCTCTTTGGCTTCCATCTAATTGAGTCCTCTCTTTTCTATATTAGCGAAGATTTGCTTGTTTCATGTATTTCTTGGCCTTTCGCGTCTCCTCCTAGCTCCAACTTGGGTTTTCCAAATCACTTTTGCTGTCTTATCGTCACTCATTCTTACCACATGTCCAAACCACCTTAACTGCTGCACTACTAATTTTGTCTATCTTTGTTACTTCTTTAATTTTTTGTAACACTCTTATTTTACAAGCATTTATTTTCTGTCTTAGATCACTCGGGAGCACCCAAGACTCACTGCCGTATATTAACGTTGGAACTAGCACTGTTTCGTAAACTGTTTGTTGAAGAAGGTGTTGTATAGCATTATTGCAACTCCATTAACTCTGTTGTTTATTTCGGTTTCCATTTTATTTCTTTCGTCTACTATTGCTCTCTAATATTTGAGTTGTTGAGTTTGCAGTAATTTCTCTCCCTGTATTTCTATTTTTGGCATTTTTGCGCTTATTTTCAGGTCGTACTGTATGAGCTTCGATTACCGTTTTTCCAGTTTGTTATTTCCGAACAAGAGGAGATCATCGGCATACAGGAGCTCGTTTATGTAAACTGGTCTTAATTTTCTCTATCCCATATGCTCCTTTTTCTTGTACGTTTATATTCTTAGTAATGTCATCCATTACCATATAATATTCTTTGCATATCTGTTTGATATATTCCTCTTTGTTTAACATCTTTCCGTTTTTATCCTTTCTATTATTTATTGTGTTACCTTTTTCTTTTCTCAGCCCTCTTAGCGTACGCTATAGCAGTTTAGCATTATCTGCGGCATTTTTTCCATTTCCCCCAAACTCTTCCCAAGTTTTAGTTTTTGCTTGTTTAACTAGGGTTTTGACCTTTTTGTTTTGTTTTCTGTAGCCATTATAGACGTTTACGTCTTTGTTTGAGCTCAGGTACTTTTTTCTTTCTTTTAGCCTTTATGTATTCATTCAACCATTTTGTTTGTTTTCTCAAGTTCGTATTCTTAGCAACCCCGCATATCTCCATTGCTGAACTTTGCAGTATTCTCTTGAAAATTTGGCATAATCCTTCAATGTCCCGGTCTTTCCAACCCTTAACCTTGCTTTTGTCAATTTTTTTTGTCACTTTTTCCTGATAATATTTTTTCTGAACTTTTTCGCCTTGTTAATATTTAGGTATTCCACTTCTTTCTTCTTTCCATAAGCTGTAACCTTGTTGTTATGAGTCAAGTTTTCCAAAGCCGCATCTAGTAGATAGTGGTCGCCTACCTCGTACCTTCTTTTCACCCTGACATCTTTTACGTTTTTAAGTCTGTATTTCTCTGCTAATACTTAGTCTATTATCGATTCTTCGTTTAAGACTCGATTGTTAACTTCCCGCGTGCACCTATGTATGTCTTTAGTATGCTGGTACTATGAGTTTGCTACCACCAATCCATTTAAAATGCAAAAGTCTATAATTTCTTGTCCATTTGTATTTCTCGCCCTCTCTCTCTCTCTCGCTCTCCAAATCTTCTTACCGTTCCTTCTGCGCTATCAAAGCAGTTATCTTCCGTTTATGTTCCCTAGTACTATTAGTACACCTCTTCTGTTCTCTGTTTCTTTTTGTAGCTTGCTCCAGAATTCCTCTATCTCTTTCTTTCTGCCTCCGTCGTTTGTGCCGTACACTACCAAGATACTGTAAATCTTATTTTCTTTTTCCATCTCTAGTTTCAAAATTTTATCTGATATACAGTTTCATTCCTTAACTCCATTTATATTTTCTTTGCTTACTACACATGCTACTCCCGATTGTGTTCATTTTTCCTTTTCTACCCCGCTATGATTAATTAGCTGTCTTTTCAGTTCAATTAGGTCTTTTCCTTTCTTTTTTGTTTCCGCAATCGCTAGTATGTCTAGCCTCGCTTTTCTCAACACTTCACTTATTTCTATTTCCTTTCCGTTTATTCCTTTCATACTCCATATAGCTATTCTCCATGTATTTTTTTACTGTTTTTTCTGTGTTCCTTATTCTTGTTCATTTCTATTGCATTTTTCGTCAACGTGTTTCTGTCCTTATCTTTTTTGGTTAATTTTTTTGTTTTGCACTCCTAGTTATTTTTCTTACTTGGTTCTGCATACTGTCCCCTTCAGGTGATCTGTCTAACACCGTTCTTTTTAGGTTTGTCACTTCTGCTTCATTTGTTTATTGCTCCTCTTGTTGTATTTTCTTTGTTCCTTTCTATTCTCTCTTTATAAACAATTTGTTATATCTTACGTAAGCTCTGTAGCCCCTCTCACTTGCTGTTTTCATTTCTGGTATTAATTTTGCTCTTTCTGCTTGAATATTCTTGGGGTAATCTTTGTCAATCCATACTCTCGTTCCTTTCAGATTTCTTGCGTTGTGTAATATCTCTGCTCTTGTACTTTCCTTTACTAACATAGCTTTACACTATCGGTGTATTTTGCCCTTCTTTATACTCTTCGATTCTTCTCATTTAAGCTATTTCCGTTTTTTCGTGTTTCCATTACTTTTTTTATTTCTTCCCATATCTCGCCGCCCTTGTCTTCTTTTCTATCGTTAATTCCTTTTATAATATTTTTTTTCTTACATTTTTTTCTAATTTTTTAATTCCATCCTCCTGTTTTGAAACCTGGTTTTTAAGTTTTATAATTTCATTCATCAGTTGATTATTTCATTGTCTAGCTTTTGTTTATTAGGGTCATATCTTCTTCCTATACTCTCCATATCAATTTTTGAAAAGTTTTTAAACTTGCAGGCCTTTTTTGTAGTTGTTTTTTACTTCCCCTGCTATTCCGCCTGCTCGGTTGTGTTTATGCCGACTGCTGGGAAACTGCTTATCAGAGTTAACCTCTTTACGCGTTGCACTTTCGTTATTACTTACAAATGTCGCTTTTGCTGATGTTTTGCAAATTATTTCACCACCACGTCGCGTATTCACACTTTAATTTCGCCCTTAGTATCCCCACTGTATTTAACGTTCTCTGTTTTCTAGTTTCGTGCTAGAGAAAAATCAAACACAACTTATACCGATAACGCGAACGTCAGGGCTCCACAGTTAATTCAAGCCATTTGAATTCCCACGCAAGATATATCTTTTATCATTATGTATTGTGTTTGTTGCAGTTTGATATTAATCATTCAGTTAGCAAACTTCAGAACGAATAATTGTGTTTCATTGTTTTATTTGTTTTGTGTATAATTTTGGTAAATTCCCTTGAAGAATCTGAAGGTAAAATAAAATTTTTTCATCAAATTACTACCAGGTCGTCGTAATTGATAATGAAGTGTTCTGTCCAGTTGATTCTGATTACAAAACAGATATTTTATGTTAACAAAGAGTCTTAGGCCAGGAATAGCATCGTGTAAGTTTTCTTTTCTGCAGCAAGAAAATCGACTATGGTGTATTATAAAGTAAAACCGTTTAATTTACTGTAAAAATATAGTTTTAACTAATGAAATATTTTACATTCAAAGCTGTGTAAACATACCATCAAACAATGACGTTAAATGCAATATCTCTTGTACACAACAAAAGAAGATCGTTTGCGTATACATTAAATGTAGTGACTACGCCTCACTGACAAATACAAATAGAAGTAGAATTAACAGCTTTTTAATAAGAATTTTTAAAAATTAGGAAACTAAATATTTAAAGATTTTAATCTACTTAAAAAAGCTTTTTTGTGGCTATTTACCGACTGTATTAATTAGCGAAAGAAAAAATAAAAAATAGAGCATAATACAATTATTCTTAACTGTTTTGTTTAAATTTCCATCTAAAAAACATGAAACAAAGAAAAACCAAAAATTGTTATTAACTCTCAGTAATCCTATTTAGATAATTTTGTTGCGGATGACATCAAAAGGTCCACATCAAAGAGAATCTGAAATATCTTTTGTCGAAATGTTTTTAAAACATTAGCAATTACGATTATTGGATATTCCTTCCTTTTATGTCTATCAACTATTGTTTTAAATTTTAGATTCTTTTTTGTAATAATACACGGATGTAAGTAACAAAGCGTCTCTTGTTCTACTTCTACTACAATTAACAAGAACGCATGTATTCCCCGATATGATCATGTACACCCACATAACATCCTACGCATACATCCAGGAAATATCTGTGGAAATAAGCCCGTTTGTGGCAGCTTTTGCAGTCGGCTGATTTTAATAAAATTAAATGCACGTGAATTATGTTGTGCTTAAAAAGGAATCTTTTTATTTTAACTTTATTAATATTTATAGTCTTAATCTAATTTTACACTGATGTAAAATCACAGCATGTGGTGGCTCTGACAAGAGAAAGGTACCAAGTATAAATGCTACTTTCAAATAATCTTAAGTGATAATTTATTGTTGGTTTACTTCTTAACGAGTAAATTAGCATTTTTCTGCAAAATTAAAATTTTAATTTCAAGGATGCACGAGCTAAAACATTCAACTTGCTATTTGCAAACTAGGATAGCCCCTCTTGTAAAGAATGGTTGTACCATGTTTTTTGGTACACAAGATGGCCAGTTCAAAGTTTTCGCAATCTCTCTGCTCAGTTATTATTACAGTCAGTCCATAACAACTGCCTTATTTGTCCTGATACTTGTGTTATTTCTTCTTTTGTTTGTATGCGTTTTATTTCTAGCCAGTCTTCTTATAAGAGCTTTACTCTGTCAAACATTAATTGCTTTTTAATTCGCATTCTTTTCTTCACATATTCTTGTATAGAAAACAAGAATCTTTCTGTTTCTTCCTCTAGTTACTGCGTCCTAGTTACGTTGTTTACGATTTGTATTTCCGAGTCTAGGGTTCTTTAAAATTGTGTCCAGTCTGCGTTCTGATAGTCCAGTATCTGTTTATCAGTCTTTTTGGTGTGTGTATGTTCTAGGGTTATTGCCACTGGATTATAATCGGAGCTGTGTTTATTCCATGTACGTATGTGAATTAGGTTGGTCACGTTCTGAATTAGTGCGATGCCAGTGGTGGTCAGGGTTGTAGTATTCAGTGGATGGTGGAACAGCCTGCTGTTGGTGTTGTCCCTGTGAGAGTTCCATATCGTAATAGAGAGTTTAAGCCTTTTTTAAATAAAAAATATTTTAAAATCTTAATCTTATAACATGCGAACAGGAACGAATCCGGCAAGAAAAGTAATTTGAAAAACTTGCTATAAGACGAACATGTTATGGTCTGCATTTTATGTAGCAAGTTGAAAATTGAAATATGCCCATAAGATTTTAACTTTTTACCAAGAAGAATTATTGTAACGCTTAAATATAATTATAATAGTGTAATGATTAATTAAGTTATTGGTGATTTGTATTTTTGTATAGTTCTTTGAAATTGTGCTCAATTCGTGTTTTGATAGTCGCGTATCAGTTTTGTTTATGAGCGTATGTTATAGGACCTGAGTTTGTCCAATGTACGTATGTCAATTAAATTCTCGACACTTTTAATTACAAAAGTGCTTACTTTGTTTCCATTGTGGTGTTTGTGTGATATTCTACTTCTGAATTCATTTGTTTGATTCCCTTTTTAATTTTAGATTCCTATTCTGTATTTAGTATAGATTTTCTTGGGGACTTTTCCATTTAGAAAATTGTCTAGTTCTAGATGATTTTGTCGTTCTATATGCAACACAATAAAGGTCTTTTGTTGTTTTCTGGTTATTTTTGTACGTCGCACTTCTAGTCTTCTCCCGTATCCATGTCATCGTCGTCTTCGATGTCGGATAACGGATATTTGTTGGGGGTGTCAAACTTATACCTTCCCACTGTTGCACTTGTACTTGTCATTTCGTTTCGCTTTCTGGTTGCGATTTATTTTCATAAGGGTTGAATGCTACGGCACTCTTTACAGGAGGCTACCCTCACTTGCAAGTATCAACTTCAATGTTTTAGCTCTTACGTCTCTGTTGAGTTGCAGTTGTACTTTGAAATTCAGATTGTAGCAAAATAGCAAAATAAACCTTCATTCATTAAGAAGTAAATTAGATTATAACTTGAAATTAAAATTATTTACAATTGGGTAGTAAGTAGAAAAAATATTTTTTATTTAGTTGGAAAATAATTTTATAAAAAAAAACACAAGAACTGAGTAGTAATATTGAATACACACTGAAAGTGTGTAATCTATAAAAAAGGTTACAGAGTATTGAAGATTTCTTTAGTAATAATAATGTAACCGCCTACAAAACTCTAGGATGCAATCAACCGTACCTGCATACTTAAAGAAATCCAAGCTGAAATGAAGGATGGGAGTTGTTAACAATAAGGTTAAAGAAATATGGAGACTTCTAGTGTAATATATAGAATCATAAAAAACGCTACAAGCTTTAAACGGTTTCTAGATGTTACTCCTCAGAAGAAGGTTTTTTCCTTCCAAGAAAGATGAATTTCTATTTCTGTTCGTATGTTAACCCACATTAAGGGATTACATTTATTATCGTATACAACTTAAGTTAATTACTACTAACACTCCTACAACAAACGTGTGTGGAGTTTGCAAATGTCAACCATCTTTTTGAAAGTAAACAGAAAAATATCACGCCAATGTTTGTAAAGGCCTACACAAAAACAACTCGAGTTATTTGATTAAATAACACCAAACAATATTTTTCCTTTTGTTTCGTTTAACATAAAGACAGAATTTTAAACAAAATTGTGTTTGAAATCCTACAAGTAAAATTCCCTCTGGGATACTAATATTATTGTAGGAGGGATATGTTTATATTGTCTTTCATTTCTTTTTGCTCCCTCTAAACGCCCACGCGAGCTTTTTCCAAAGTTAATGTTAAAATAATAACAAAAAAGCGTCCATTATACATTTTTTTAAAGAAGTTTGTCCCTATTTATGTAGGGGATACTTCTACACAGAATTTTTATTCATCTGCAATATTATCGTTCGGTTAAATTCTGTGCGTGGCTGCTGCCTGCGTGGGTTACGGTTACCTACTCGTGCGTGGGCCAAATTTAAATATCGGTTTTATAACGCTGCGGAAATTGGAGGAGAAGCTACCTGTACGCTGATGCGTATTAACATTTTATATCTTTATTCAAGCCCATGTCCCGAAACAATTTTCACAGTTATTTACCACAAAAGGTAACGCGACTGTTTCGTCCCCTACTCTAACGAAGTATCAATATTAATCCCGAAAATTCGTTAAAGCACATGCGGGCACATTTACGCTCGTGTTTATCTATTTATTGCTCTTTCCAGTTTTCCGCGGATTAACTGTTAAGTTATCGAAAAGTCTAATTAAAGTGTATCCTTTCTAATCCTAATTACTTAATATTGGAAATTTATATTGTGCGAAGCACGTCTTTTTATTGCTTCACCATGAGTGCGTGCAAATTGTTTTTAATTATTTTCGTTAAGTTACATTTTTGCGGATTTAATTAAAACCAATTTAATCTTTTTTTTATGTTAACATTAACGAGTTTTCTTTTTTCCAACATGGAAAGTTATAGGAAGCCGTTCAAGCAGGGAGGGTTGGTTGATCATTTATCTCAAAGTAAAAGTGAGCTGGATTTTCATTAGGGTACCTCAAAATAAGATGCTTCCTATATTAATTGTCTTGGCGAACTGAAATCCACTTCTTTAGACTTGATTACATATTTTTATGTAAAGCGTTCCGGTTAATATTTAATTAAGTTTTAATTAACTTTTTTTTTTATAAAGTATGTATCAATGAACGGTTAGGAGAAGGTAATATAATCAGAAAAGTTCTTCTACCTTGGGAATTTACATTAAGCAATCTGGTTAGAAATATTTCTTTGCGTTCTATTCAGTTCACTTCGTCAGTGACGGACGACCGTGCCAACTGAAGAATCTTGAAAATACTTCTTTCAGGTGCTCTCTACAGTTTTGCAGAATTTTACGTACATATTGAGTCAAATTTCAAGTTTTTGATTTCATTATGGAGACTCCAGTCCTCTCAACTTATCAATAGTCTTCTTGGTATAAATCTTGATATATCATGTTTTTTCTATAGCAAAGAGTACTAGTGAAGGAAATTCTTAGATAGAAATTAAGATCTTTTCGGTCGCATCTTTATTGCTGACAGTAAAGTGAATCTTCTATAAACTAGTCACATAAAGATGTAAATAAGAAACTTTAATGAGCACAGACTAATTGGGCGATATAGCTTTGGACACCTCTAATGTACAATCTACCAGACTTCGTCCGGAGTTTGTGATTTTTTAAGGTAAATCTCTGTTGCATCTAGTATGCCACGAACATTGAAATTGAAATGCGTCAAGTCTGTATTTTGATAGTTGGATATCATTTTATTAAACCTTTTGGTGTGCGTATGTTCTAGGGCCATTTGACTGTGAGCCGAGCTGAATTCGCCCAGTGTACATATGTCGTGTCGGTTAGGTTGGTTACGTTCCGAGTTAGGGTTATGTGCAGAAAGTTGATATTGGCGTTGTTCCTGTGACAATTCCAAGTCGTGTGTTGATCACTGTTTAATTTCAAGATTTTATAAAATTGAATCTTCATATTAAAACTGTTTTTTAATGATAATACTGTTTATTAAGAAAGAATCCGCTACAAGAATTCAAGCAAGAAGTATAATTAAACACATCCGAGTCCATCAGAAGACTCAAACACTGCAGCAGCAGAATCACTAGCCACTTGCCACATTAAGAAGTTCCAACCAGAAGCCACAAGTATCTACATCAAGATAAAACAAATCAACGCGCATTGCGAGCACTGGTGTCTCCAGAAACAACGTATTTCAGCTCCAAACTTTGCAAAGAGGCGTAAATTCTTTACAAAACTGACCGGGCTCTGCTGCATTGCGAGTTCTCTGCTGCCTTGTCCTTTAGCGGACTTCTACTGCTTCTGTTCTTCTAATTTCAATGCTTGCTACCCTAAGGACGTACTCCTGAAGCGGTTCCAGTTAGATATGCCATAATGCGTCCTCAACGGACGTTACTTGCTTCTGGCACAGCTTCTAATGAGCTGCCCGCTATGTGCGATTACTAACTTCTTCTTCATTCCTCAGCAGTCCTTGAGGCGGACCCGCCAGTAAAGTCTAAAGAGGATTTCTTCCTCGCTCGAGGTCGAGGGTATATGAGCTCTTGTTTCTTGTCTACTGCAGCGGTCGCTGATTGTTATGAGTCTATGATTGTTGGATCTTTTTCTTCCGTGGCAAGGTAGAGGGGCGCAAATCCTCAGCCTCACTGGTGCTTGATTTTTGACACAACTGCAAAAGGGTATTCTGCAGCGCACGAGATTGCTGCATCGTGTTGATCCCACAAGCGGCCGTGTCATTCTTCTTATTGTAAGAAGACAATCGGTCTGCATCTGTTATTGGTTGTGGAATTTCTTGTCTTCTGCCCTTGTAAGTTGCGTTGTAGATGTAGGCTTGGTAGAAGATGAGGTTACTAGTTATTGATGCAAAAAGCTGATGTAGAAAGAAAATGCGCTAGCATCTTCCGCTTTCTTCGAATTCAGATGTTCAGTGTGCAGCTGGTCGATGTGACGGCTGTCAAATCCATTGTTGTTGGTTCTAGAAGGATCATGAACCAAGTTTCAGATGTAGTGGAGGGCATTTCCATACTGGTGGTTTACTCGAAGGACCATTAATAGCTTTCCAGACGTCTCCGGAAATATATTTAGTGGACGGCTTCTCCACGCTGATCTGAAGCTCGAAGGCCATGAACAATCTACCAGACCCAATCCGGAAATTGTTTTGTGTGAGATTAACTTGTAGGATTAATCTCTGATGATAAAAATTGCTAGAAACTACAGTCTCATAGTTCATTTAAGCTTAGTATAGACTTTTGCGGCAACATTGGAGTAGAAAACACATAATGCCTAATACTGAAATTATTATGCCCAAATTTTCTTTATGTATAAAAATAACGTGCTGACATAATAACAAATTATCACAATAAATTAATAATAGTAATAATAATCTTCTTGCAACAAATCTTCGGTAAGGTGCTAGATTAGCTTTATTGAGCTAACCTCGTTTGGTTATGTATAGCCTGGTCCACAGTCTCAGGGACCAATTATGTTCAACTGTAAGACTTAGAGACTAATACATTTTAGTGAGTAAGAACAAGTGAATGTTAATACTGTTTATTAGGTTTTCAAATTTCCTGTTTATATATTTTAAGTTAGTTGACACAACAATAAATATGATAGTAACCAGGTTAATAAAATCACAGTTCTGCAAATATAACATTTTACAAGTCTAGGTAACAGAGAAAATTATACAATTCTGCACTTTGCAATTATATTGGTTCACAACGTAAACTCTTTATAGTAATTTTATCTACACTCGTATTTTGTAAGTTGATACACTTTGTATGTTGCGGTGATCAGACATGCAGACATTGTACATTCTTTTACTTAACTTTTAATTAACTTTTTATTAAGAACAGTTTTAATGCTTAGGTAGAATTATAGTATGGTAATAATTAATTATGTTATTTGTGATTTGTATTCTCGAGTCTCCTTTCTTTGTTTGAATTTCCTGCTTAATCTCCTCATTCAACCAATTTGTTTCTTTTTCCTTATTTTATTTTTTGAAGTACTCCATGTTTTTTGCGCCGAGCATGGCAAAGATACCTCACATCAAGAACAGACCAAAATTATCTGTCATATAAGAATCATAGAAAAGGAGTAAAAAAATTCGCCGTTAATGTTGATCCTGTGACAAGTCTATGTTGTATGTACAAAGCCTAGGTCTTTGTATTGACTAGAATAAACTCGGAATATTTCAAAACTTCAATCACAACATTAGAACATCCTACAGCGTGTTTACTGTCTGACAAAAACTGGAAGAAAAAGTATTTAAAGATTTTGCTATAAGATGAACATGCTACGGTCTGCATTTCACTTAGGAAGTTGAGTACTAAAGATTTTACCAAGAGCAATCATTTTAACGCTTAGATACAATTATAATATTGTAAGAATTAACTATGTTCTTTGTCATTTGTATTTTCGAGTCTAGAGGTCTTTGAAATTGTGCCTAATCTGTGTTTTGATAATCGAGTGTCTGTTTATTAGTTGTTTTGGTGTGCGTATGTTCTAGGGTCTTTGCAATAGATTGTGGTTGAAGCTGAGTTTTTCCAGTGTACGTATGTCTATTAGTTTGGTTATGTTCTGAGTTAGTGCGATGTCAGTAATGATCAATTTTGTAGTATTTAGTGGGTGGTGATCTGCAAAGGAGAATGTACTAGCATGTCATTATTTAGAGAATAATTGTGAAGGAAGTTGCCGTTGGTGTTGTTCCTGTGACAGTTCTATGTCGTCTGTAGGGAGTTTTTGCTTCTACGCATCCCTTCGCTAAAACTTTACATTGACTCAAGTGAACTTGAAGCATCGTACAATCATAATCTTATAATAACGGAACAGCCCACGGCGTGTTTACTGTCTGAACAAAACCTGCAAAAACAGAATTCGAGAAATTTGGTATAAAACGAACATGTTACGGTCTGAATTTTACTTAGCAAAGTGTGCACTGATTTACCTCGTTTATGTAAACAATTAAAAGGAATTCGATTTTTACTTGTGTTTTATTATTTTCCTAGTTGATTTTACAACAATCATGTAAATTCAAAAAGTGTTTGCAATTAAAATGTGCACAGGGTAGAACTAAATTTTATTTACGTCTTATCAATGAGTTCAATTTAATTATTAATTTTTAATAAAATGTAAGACGTTGGAATGCAAATGCAGCAATTTGTCAGTTTTAACAAATAAGATCGTTGGTTCCGTGTATTGATGGCCGTGTTTATAATCAAAACATCGGACGTTCAATCAATTTTTTTTTTCAAATTTTTATTTTATTTTTTTTGTAATAATTAATTACAATAAATTTATTATTAACTAAAACTTCAAAAAGTCAAAATGGTTTACCAATTAATTTTCTTGTCTTGAGAGTATACTATCGTGCGATCAAATATCTTTAAAAACAGTTGCTCATTCTTCTGATAATTCACAGCTTTGGATGACTTTTGTTCTTTGATTCTACTCATTTTTTCATTGAAGCAGCAACTTATTCAATCGATATCTAACATTTTAGAAACCGAATCCGAATTACCTAGGTTACTTCTAAAGTTTACAGTCAACTGATCTCAAAACGTCAGTCTTTTTCTGGGTTCCGCGCTATCCTTGCACAAGAAGACGTTTTTTGCTTCGCTTTGATATTATTAACAGTTTAACGAGCATTTTCAAGAAATCTTATGATTGAGATCTCCATCTCATCACAAGCCGAAGTACGCTTTAGTGTCGGACACTATAGGTCGCTTCGTAATGCCTTAACACTTGTCTATGAAGTGTTTTAACATTTACACGAAAATGTCTGATGCGTTGCATAAAGTACGCAAGGAAGTAGTTTATTTTTGATTTTTTTGCAGCGGCTTAAAGTCAATTTAGTAATTATTATAATTACAGTCGTGGCTGACTTAAGGCATTATTTTTGTGAATTTGTTTCTTACTAATTTGATTATTCTAATCTCATTTCATTTAGTTTTGTATGAAATAATTTAACTTGTTTAAGCAACAATTATATGTTTTCTTTTTTGAAGCTACATGAGCTCTTGATGAAAGAAAGGTCGAATAGTATACATTAGAGGAAAACAGACGAGACCGATAAGAGTCATGATGGGTAACCTGCATCCAGAATTAAGAAACAAAGACTACAAAACGTTTTTCCAAGGTTTTGTATCTCTCGGGATAGTTTGATATAAGAGTTGACCTTAATTTAAAACGATATCAATTCAAAACGAGTACCTTACCCTTTTTATAGATGCGGGAAATAACCGGAATAATTCCAAGAAATGCCAGGATAATTAAACAAAAGAAGTTTCTCTGTAGAAGAATTCCAATATTTTTAACACCAGGTAGTAATTTGATGAAAAATTTTTATTTTATTTTCAGATTCTTCAAGGGAATTTACAAAAATTTTACACAAAACAAACTAATAATAAAACGCAACCATTCGCTTCGAATGCATAACATAACTGCATAACGGGAAGCTAATATAGTCGTATGAGCTGTGGAGAAGTCGACCCCTAAAATGATTATTAACGCTGAAATTTTCAAACAGGATCTAGAGCTGCAAAAAATCTTAGATACGTTCAAAAAGGACAAATTCATGTGTTGAATTATGGTTACAGCGAAGTTCTTCCCAAAGCGTGATGGGTCGTATCAAATAGTAACGAAAGCAAGCCTAACAATTTACGAACCTTAAGATGATAATGGGAATTTGATAGGGAAGTATTATCAAAACGACCTATGGCACTTCCATTCATCCAAATGAGCACCACGTTCAACGGCAGTAATTCCAAAAAGCAGTTGCTGACGACCCAGAAAGAAATAGCCCTGAGAAGCTACTTTTTCCTAAAACTTGCCTTACCGGTTTGGAGAGAGGGCTATAGCATCCCTACCCAGTTAACACGTATATACAGGGTGTTAGAAAATTAGTATTTAATACTCTTAAGGGCGTGTAATACTCATGAAAATAAGTAAAAAGGTTTGGATAGAGACGTGTTCGGAAATGAACCATTTCCGAGATACAGGGTGTCAAGTTTCATTTAGAATTCTTTGTTTTTTCAATGTTTCAAGAAGGTGAGATATCTGAAGGAGATTCTCTACATGTTTATTACCCTCAGGAGTCTACTATTTTACGTAGTCTTGTGTTTGGTATTTTTATCAGAAGCGGGAAATTGTAGCGGGCGCTAAACTCTACTTTAAAGAAAATTGTTATGCCACTGAAAAATATACTTTATAATATTAAAAAACATAGAGGAAACATCCTCCTCTCTTTTCTCACTTCTGTCCGGATTTCCTTCCGGGTGGCGGTAGCGGGAGCGCGGAGGCAAAGTTTTGGAAAGTTCTTCGGTTTCGCTTTTTGTGAATTTTTGGTTTTTAGATGGGAATCTTCGTGGCAAGTGCAAGTGAGAGAGAGAGAGAGAGAGAGAGACAGCCAGCATATCTTCCGAATGGGTCGTCGTATCAACTTCGGATTTTTACGTTTTCTTATGGCGGACGACGTGAGGTCCGTTCAAACTATCCGGAAACCTCCCATCTTTCTTTGATTTTTGATTTGAAGAATGCTTCAAGATCGAAATGGGTCTGTGATTGTTAGGTGCGATGGAGAATGGGTTTCAGACGATTCGGGCACCATTGACCGTCTTTTGTCTTTTTGCCAGGTGTCCTGTATTTCAAGAGCGACTGATTCTATTAAGATGAAACTTTGATTGCTATATGTGGTGGGGAAATGACTTCTAAGCTATTCAGAGATTACCGACAGTTTTTTGTTTTTTTTTGATAAGTCTCCTGTATCTTGGAAACGACTAGTTCTATCGAGATGAGATTTTTATTGCTAGTTGTTGTGGGGGAATGGCTTTTAAAATATCCGGGCATTACCGACCGTCTTTTTTATTTGTTTTTGACAGATATTTTGTTTCTCAGAAACGACTGGTCTTATCGAGATGGGACTTGGATTGTGAGGGTATGTTGAGGTAATGGCTGTTAAACAATCCGGACACCACCAATCGTCTTCTGTTTTTTTGACAGATATCCTGTATCTCAGGAACGGCTGGTCCTATCTAGATGGGACTTTGATTGTTAGATGTAATGGGGAAATTGGTCTTAAACGATCTGGGCACCACCGATGGTGTTTTGTTTTCTTAACAGGTGTCCTGCATTTTAGAAATGGCTGATCTTATCGAGCTGGAACTTTGATTGTTAGATGTGGTGGGAGAGTGGCTTTTAAGTTATTCAGGTATCACCGACAGTTTTTTGTTTTTCCGACAGGTCTCCAGTATTTTGGAAACGACTAGTTCTATCGAGATAAGACTTTTATTGTTAGTTGTCCTGGGGGACTAGCTTTTAAAATATCGGGCATCACCGACCGGTTTTTGTTTTTTTTTTGACAGATATTCTGTATCTCAGGAACGGCTGGTCCTATCAAGATGGGACTTTGATTGTTAGGATATGGTGGGACAATGGCTATTAAACAATCCGGACACCACCAATCGTCTTTTGTTTTTTCTACAGAGTTTCTGTATCTCAGGAACGGCTGGTCTTGTCGGGATGGGATTTTAATTGTTAGGTGTAGTGAGAGAATTGGTTTTAAGCGATCTGGGCACCACCGGCTGCCTTTTGTTTTCGTAATAGGTATCATGTATCTCCGGAATGGCTGACTCTATCGAACTCGAACTTTGATTGTTAGTTGTGATGGGGAATTGGCTATTTTGTGGTGAAAAAAGTCTGTTGCCTCTGAGGGTTGAAAGGCATAGGTTTTTGAATAATCTTGTCCGCGTCGCGGTAAGAGTTGAAGTACTAGTGCTTGAAATCTAAAATTTTACATTCAATCATAATTATTTTTTACTTATTTCTTTTGTTGTTGTTTTGAGGCTGAGGCTTCAGGTCTCAGTTCCCTTGGACCTCTTAGCTTCATCTACTACTATGGCCATCTCACCGTGAACTAGAAAGAATAAGAAACGTGATCGGTTTTTAGTGATTTCTAAGACATTTTTAAACAAAGTCCACACAGCTTTCAAGACACAAAGCAAATTTTGATTACTGTTTTTAAGGAAGTCTATGAAGGATAATTGTTATTTTAGAGGAAAGACAAAGGGTGTTTGTTTTCTTTTACTTTTTTCTTTTATTTTATTGTTTGTAGAATACATAAATAATTAACAGGGAACCTAAAACTCTTTTTCTGTTCTTTAAAATAGCAATTAGCTGCTATAGACTTTCTTAAAAAAGTAATGAAAATTTGCTTTGTGGACTTTTATAAAAATGTCTTAGAGAACACTAACAACTGAACAATCTTTTTCCCCTGTTCTTGTTCTATTTTAAATACAACGGAGTTACGTTTTTAGCAGAGAATTTATTTTTTCCAATAATTTGCTTTATAATATTTAACCCGCTGGTGTATTCTTATTTTAATCGTTTCTCTTGCTCTTAAATCTAAATGAATTTTATTCCAAATATATTTTGCTTTTTGTAACGTCTTCTTTGAATTTGTCGTTAATAAATAATACTCAGTAAACATGACAAGCAGTTTTTGAATTTGTATGAGATTTCTTTTTACACAAACTTCTATTTGCACTGTTTCAATCATTTATCAAGTTATTCAAGGCTTGCGAGAAGGTTTAGAAAAAAAGGCCCGCAGCAACACAAAGATAAAAATCGACAGAACAAAAAAATTATCGCAGCAAGTAGAATATGTTTTTGAAATTCAATAATTCCTCTTTTCTTGTGTAGAGCGAAGTGGTAGAACAGAATCTAACTACATTCTTTGTTTCAAAAAGCAAAACAACATTTTTCCGCTCCAGTAGTGTCTGGTTATATGCATCCGTGTGAAGTAGAAACAGACAAAGAACCACGAAAGCTTCGTATAAGCCCCTAAAGACCTATTGTGTGCAGTAACTTCTCAACTTTATGATTTTAATCGCGGGATCTCGAGTAAACGCGAGCGACGCATCGGAGGTTTCGCGACAACCAAACTAAAAGGCCTCAAAATATTAAGTTAAAACCAAAATAATTCTCTTTTGTCAGATTGTATTGTGGTAAACACAACCAGTTGAACCTCCGTTACTAATTTCGAGTAAATTGGTGGTGTATAGCCAGGGGGTCGGCTCTCTCTAACTTTTCATCGACCTTGAAGTTGGAGGTTCCTACAGTACATTGGAAAAGGTAAAACGCCCACTAAAACGGACGCAGGAAAACGTACTAGAAGAGGGAGCCTACAGGATTACTTGATTGATACGATTATGTCGATCGACCTAAACGTTCCTAATGACGTTGATTGAATTCTACAAGTTTGTGTCCGATGGGAACGCGCCTTTAATTCTATTTACAATTACTGACGGTTTCATAATTTTAACCTTTAACTTGAACTTCTATGTTTCTGTTGTATTTAGAGAGTTTGGGAAACGAGATAATTTAATAAGTGCGACACAAAATGTTTCACAGATAGGTATGACATCTAAAATCATACAATCAACGTGAAACGTGAAGGTAGAAATTCTGTAGGTAGATACGTACAAAATTTCCACTTTGCGGTTTAAGCATTCTTGTTGTAAAGTTAATTAAGAATGTTTGTTTATCTTTTTATCTTTGCTGTTCATTTCAAGCATTCTGCAAAAGAGAGGAAAAATTAAACACGTTCCAGTCTGAATATTTTCTAAAGGAATGACGTAAAAACGCCAGGAATGTTTACATTAGTGTACGAATGTGTTCATGTTATTAAGTAATCAGAAAAATCCGAGATGAATGTCGTTGTGTATTTTCTCGTGTGAGAGATTGTGGACAAAACTTAAAAAGATACGTGTAGTAATATATATCATTTTCACACATAAAAGTTTCGTACCTGTTGCGTTTCACGCATGTTTTCTTGTGGATAAATTGGAAAATATTGCGTACAATATTTCCATAAAGGCTCCTTTTAAATATTATTTTTATGTGCGACACTGTATTTTCGTAAACCAAAAAGATACTCCCGATAGACCGGAAAGGTTTAGGTGGGAATATATTTTACGGAAATGTTAAGGACGAAACTGACCTATTTTAGAGTTAATTTTACCGAAAGCGCTTGTAATATAAATCTACCTTTACCATTTCACGGCTATCGACGGACGTTTGAAATAAAACTTTTGAGATTAAATAAGTTACACGTGCAAGTACAAGCAGGCTCAAATTTCAAATATGTAGTAGGTGGAATAAATTCTTCATACACGAATAACGAATACAATTTAATTAACTGCTTCCTGTCCAATTTATTTCTGAAATCAGAAAATATAAACAATGAACAATTGTAACCTTCTAATCTGTTATAAGAATAACAGTCGCGTTTCATAGCTTCGTATTAAATATTTGCTATAACATTGATAATACAAAACTCGTAATAATTTCAAATTCGAACATTGCCTTCTATATTCGCTTAACGTGCATTCTTTTGCGGCTTCCTTACTCAGTCATACACAATACTTTTACGTCGTGCTTTGTTAAGTTTATCGTTACACTTCGATAACGTTTAGCACTTGAAACCGCCTATGGCAGCCTACCGTCGCGCTTAACTTCTTTCAAGAATGTTGCCTTGACGGTTACATCTTGAACTCAACTCGAATCTATCATAGAAATAAGAGGTAACCGAGAAAGTTACAACCTTGAAAAATTAATTTGTTTTCTTAGAAAACTCTAAGACCTCCGTTGTAAGATCTTTTACCGCTTTCCAACCTCAAATATTTTTTTATAGTTTGCTTGCTTCCTTACCTATAACGGTTGCTAGTCTTTATTTGTATTATGATATCTTGACACTGCTACAGTTTACTCTTATCAGTCGCTACCGAACTTCACTTCCGCAACGCACACGTGTGGAAATGTGGCCCTGAAAGCCATTTGTATGCTCCAACTAACCAACCAACAACAGTTTACAAGTTTTCGCAAAGTAAAGGTTCTTCTTCTTCTCCATTGTCTGTTAATGTATATTCAAATATATGCATTGCCCCACATCACGAGATTTAAAATCCAGCTACAATGCAATTAATCGTAACACGTGTACACCTTCAGCTACAAAAAAACGCATGCCTACAACATCTGTGCACTAACCAAAGATGCTGCACTTCTCGTTACCAATATTGACAACACCCA
>VTPC01090307.1:95479-122941 GCA_011009095.1 Ignelater luminosus
ACAACCGAGAGAATAACCATGACTTGCTTACTTTGCAGCGCTGCCCACAAAACTCCAACGTCGTCTTTTTTTTTTACTTTTTAACTTTCTTATGATAAGTTATCGTGGATCTAAGGTCACGTTTCCGCTTGCAGCCGCCTATGGAGACCTACCGTCCTACTTCATGTTTTTCAACAATGCCGCCTGTAGCGGAGCACTTGAACGGGAACTTACATTGATTTGCTTGCTTACACTTAAACTCACCTCGAACCCCCTTTTTAGAAGCGTGTTATAGGGATTCTGCGGGTCTGGTAACAAAAGGAGCCGGAAGGATCTCGTGTCTGAGAGATGCACGCTTGTCCGCAAATATTCTACGTCGTGCTTTTAATTGTTTTGCTTTTCATCTTTCTTAAGGAAAGTTATCGTGGATCTAGGATCACGTTTTGGCTTGTGGCCCAAGGCGACCTACCGTTCTACTTCATGTTTTACAACAACGCCATCTTTAGCGGTAATGCTTGAACTCGCTTTGAACCCGCTTGTCAGCGGCGTATTATACGGCTTTTGCGGTTCTGGTAACAAAAAGTGCTGAATGCATCTCCTGCCTTGTCGCTCCGTTACACTTTCGTCTGCAAAACTCCTACGTTATACTTCTCATTGGTTTGCTTTTAAGCTTTCTTAAGAAACATTATTGTGGATTTCCGCTTGCGGCCGCCTATGGTGTTCTACCATCCTGCTTTATGTTTTCTAACAACACCATCTTTAGCGGAAACACTTGAATTCGCCTTGAACCCTCTTTCCAGCCGTGTATTATAAGGATTCTGCGGGTCTGATAACAAAAATGTATTGGAAGGATCTCTCGCGAGGTACGTTCGTCCGCAACACTTCTACGTCGTGCTTCTCATGTTTGGATTTTTAACCTTCCTTCCTTACCCTTCTCTTAAACAAGACTTCTGGGGATGCCCATGAGTCTGAACACCCGTATAATAAGTACAAAGTCGTATTTTCCAAGTTGCTTCAACTATAGTATACAAGAACATGCTCGAGTAGGGTTCAAGTTTGAGCCTTATTCAAGTACTGACTATAAATGCGTAATAAATAAGTGATTAGATTAGTTTATTTTATTTTACAGAAAGCAAAGCTTTCGTCTTTTCGCAATATATAAAGTCGAGAAATGTAAAATTCTTATCTTAGCTTTTAAATCGATAATAAAAATTATTTCTCGTGGTTGCTTTTGCACCCCGCGCCGGTGGCGGAGCCGGTGGAAAACTAGGGACCAATTCAACAACGAGACAGGTTTGTCGCTCCCATTTCGTTTCGTTCCAAACCTATCAGGCTGAAGATACTCATAACTTATATAGGTCATTTATCATAATTCGATTTGATTTCGAAGAGTAGATTTTCGGACCTCTTCTGCTCTCTCTCTAGCAACAAAGACGAATCGGTTTTTTGATGGGATTTCTGGTTAGTATTTGGACTTTTAAAAGATGGACATGAATGAGAGGAATTTAGAATGAAAAAATCTATAGACGCGATTGTATTAAAGGAAATAGTATAACTTGGAATAAAAAGGGAGAAGAGCGAGTAGTAATTTTGCCGATAGCATAATAGTACAGTTTAAAGAAGATTTAACCATATCGGGCGAGTATCAGTAGAGTTCTCGCCATGACGAGGTGGTGTTACCCATTATTACTAGCTGCTACTTTAAGCAGATTTGCTACCATTTTGCAGCTTGAGAAATGACGAAAGTTGACGCCGGCAGGCGTTGTTGTGCCGGCCCAGCTAACACTGCTCTATTGACGGGTGGTTTTTACAATCATTTCAGTACTGTTATTACTATCATAATACAAAGAACGATTCTGTAAATCTGTACTTATTCAGTCTGTACCAGCTATTCGGTAAGAATGTTGAACTTCTACGTACAATGCTAACACTCAACAAATAATTTAATACGATCCGCGCACAATTGTTTTAAATCCTGAACTGCAGATCTTGAAGAACCCACTAGAAGTTTCCTCCTGGTAGGAGGGCCATACGGGTCATCGAGCTGTTTGGACTTCTTGGCCCTTTGGGATTGGGCTGTTCACGCCGATCAAGAAGTTACCGAGTTTCTTTCGGGCCGTGTCAAGCGTTTCCCCAGTCGGGCTTTTCATTTTGCAACGAACCGAACCGAGATCTTCATATAACCGGTTTTAACTTGTAGAG
The DNA here is from genome assembly GCA_011009095.1 of Ignelater luminosus. Taxonomy (NCBI): domain Eukaryota; kingdom Metazoa; phylum Arthropoda; class Insecta; order Coleoptera; family Elateridae; genus Ignelater; species Ignelater luminosus. Next base: position 97,661 of record VTPC01090307.1, read on the forward strand.
GTTAAACTAGCTAATAGTCAAATCCCGGAGAACCCTAAGTTTTTTGATTGGGATCCTCAACGGCTATTACATCTAAAGAAAGCACTTGTCGCTTACAGGTGTAGAGGAAAAACGCAGTAATGGTGATGAAACATCGTTCCACTTTCTAAGAGAATGTGAGGGTTACGAAATACTGAGGTTTAAGACCTTTTAAAGCTCGGGTTCAAAAGTGCCGAACGTCAGTTTAAAGATGTATTGGACTTTTTGGGTTCTACGTCCGGTCAATCGGGCTGTGCGGTCTTGTAGGGCCTGTCCAGCTACTGACGTCTGTCGGTCCTATCGGGTTTTTTAGACTTTTCGACTCTTCAGCCTACACGGGTCTGTCGAACGACCCTGTCGGATCTTTCGAGCATCTCGAGCCGTTAGACTTTTTGGATGTTTTGGCCCTTCGGGCCTATCAGGCCGTTTGGATCTTTCGGGTTTAAAGGGTCATACGGATCTATCAAGCTTTTTGGACTTCTCGGCCCTTTGGACCAAGCAGACCCTTTGGATCTCTCGGGTCCGTAGGGCCATACGGGTCATCGGGCCTTTTGTACTTCATGGCTCTTTGGACTTCTCTGTTCGGGCCTATTGAGCTCTTTGTCTCGATCATGAAGGTACCAGGTTTTTCTCGGGTCGCGCCAAGCGTTTCACTAGTCGGGACGGACCTGGAGATTTCGGCCAGTGCAGGACTCTACGCCAAATATCCTAAGCATGCTCTGATAGTCAATACTAGTGGATTATTGCAAATTGTTTTATGTAGACATTTTAACATTAGGTTTACGAGAATGTTTAAAAAGTGAGAGCAACGAAACCAGAAGAAGAATGAACGGAGAGATAAAGGGAATACATTTTGGCAGGAGAGTACAAAAGGCAGTTGCAATTAGTTAAGCTAATATACTGCTGATGATGGTCTAATGGAAAGCAAAATCTTCAGCCAAATTAGCTTTCTTAGAGAAATTTATACAAGAAAACTAGTCAAGCTGCCTGTTGGTAAAGGAGCAGTAAGTGAACTAGTGCGTCCAAAAGGTAACTTTTGAATTAGATATGGCCGCTAATCTATATAACGTACCTTATAATGCGTCTACGTCGTGTTTAAATGAAACCTAGCTATAGTAATCTGACAGTTTTAGTTATGCGAATGAGATATAAAATTGTTTAAGGCCCACTTTTACGATCGTTGGATAACTTTATCGAAGGTATTATTACTATGGATACGACTGTTGTTTGTCCTTTTCACAATTGTATCAATGGCAATAATACTTTCAATAAGTTTATCCAACGATTGTAAAAGCAGGCCTAAATGAGGCATGAAGCTGTTTATATCGAGATGACTTTGAAGATTATGTTTTCCATCATTTATTGCTTAGTATGTTGCCAGATATCTTTTAGGATATAAAACTATCACAATTTATTTCAAATATTTTTGTTGTTTGCATGATGACTAGATTAAAATGTAACCAAGCATGGCCAACTAGAGGTCTCATTTTAAAAATTTATCTGATTTTACGGATCTACGTCGGGCCGGTTGAGCCTTTTTGTCTTGTCAGGCTTATCAGGCTATTTGGCCCTGTCGGGTTTGTTAGGCTGTTCACTCTTGTCGAACTTATCGGGTCGATCGGGCGTTTCATTTTTCAACGAACTAGACTGAGATCTTTCTTGTACTAACTCGGACGGGCTATTTGAGCACTAGACCGCACCGGAAAATTGTTATACTGACGTAGACAGGCGTTATTTTTGTGCTGACCCGGACAGGTACTGTTTTCATACTGAACAGAGGCGGAGGAGCTTTGTACTGTCTAAAGTTCAGGTTTAGGTCGTGCCGTGCTTCAGTTTCGGAATCTGTCGGGCTTTCTGGGTCTACGTCGGCTCAACCAAACCTGTCAGACATCCCGAGCCTGTCTGGTCGTTCGGTCTTATCAGTCCTTTCCGGCCGTTTGAGCCTCTTGGGCTTCTTGGCCTTTTCGGGCCGATCAAGAACTTACCGGTTTTTTCAGACCGTGTCAAGTCTACTTCCAGTCGGTCTGGGCCTGAAAATCCTGGAACGTGCAGGACTCTATAGCCAGCGCTCATTTAAAAACAACGTGAATGGCGTATACTATATAAAATCTCTAGTCTCTATAACTCTTTAATGTCTCCTCTGTCAGAAGTAGGTTCAGATATTAGATCAAGCATCTATTTATTATAAATTTAAGAGAGCATATAAAGCAGAAATTAACTTCTGCAATCGTTTTGGCTGTATTTAGATTCGTCAGGTTTACAACATTAACGCGACCAGTAACAATGTCAAATGTTAACAGTTAATTGCCAGTTTCTGACTGGAAAGAGGTTAAGATACCTATAAACAAATAATTTAAAAGTAGTTCTGCTTGTACTATTACACCATTGTGTTAGGAGTTTCTGAGGTATTTTTAATTATTATGATTGATTAGCAAATACGAATCAAAAGTTATAAATTTTCCAAAAAATAGAAAACTCATACAACAGAGGTTATGTTTACAGTGAAAAATATGCACATGTTATTGTATTTATCTTTTATGGCAGTAAGCCCAGTAAACTTAATAAGTCTAAAAAATCATTAAGACGTAGGTTTGATTATGATTTTACAAGAACAGAATATTATTAAAATTCAAATGATTTTTTCATTCATAATGGCCGTCGTCTGACATCACTTGATATACAGGGTTAACTAGATAAGAAAAAATAACAGAATACTCAAACACAAATATTCAATATAAACTTAAAACCTAAATTATGTAAGAATAGCACTAATTATTCACAAAATCTCATTTTATTACTAAAGCAAAGCGACGTATTTACAAATCTTACACAGAATTCGTGAAAAACAAACGGAAAACAAACAAAAGTCGACGTGCTGACATAACCTCATACAGCAAATAGCAATTACTAGATGACAGAAACAAAAAACAAGTTGTCATAGTAACCAGATGGTTACTATGACAACTTGTGTTTTTAAGACTGTAAACATGACACGTTAATATTGAAACGCGCCAGACTAAAAAATTTGAAGTTATAAGTGGCGTAGTATTTTTATTTTTATAATTTATGTTAATTCTGTAATTTTTTGAAAAACGTCCATTGCCAAATAAGCTATAGGAAAACTAAAATGAAATTAAAATTTTAAATTTCTTTCTCGTGTTTACTACAGTTCAAGCAGAACTTTGTTAGTTACCAAACCAACATTAAGACAGATCGAGTAAAAATGAAGTTTCAATAATCCAAAACACATCTCATTATATTTTTTAAATAAAAATAAAAGATTTTAAACAAAACATTCTTTTGAAGATTGTTCTACTTTATAGATCCAATTTCGAAATAATGAAAGAATCTTTCCTTTCTAATCTAACAAATATTATTAGGAATTCGATCTAAAAAGGAAAGAGAAAACATAATAAATTTTTAAAATTCGTGTTTTCCCTCAAGCCTCAGATTCGTAGGCCAAGAAACGATTTCACGTAATCGACATAAAACTGTTATAACTTTTCCCCTCTTTTTTTGGGGGGTTGGCCAACGTCTGCAAAAAGCTACTTCTAAATAAACTACACCGCCACCACTACTGATTTTACTGATGCGGAGTTTCCTTAAGGGAAGTCAATTATACATAGATGTGGGGAAGATGTATCTGTATACAAAGCGACCAGAAACCAAAATGCGGCAAATTTGCGGATGCGTAAAGTCTGATTTTGTATGTTCCCTACTTGTACATCAAATGTCAAATTAGTGTCTCCATTTATGACATACGGAAGTTGAAGTTTACACCATTCCATGCGTTAATGTGAGATTGATTGTGTTTTTTATACTTTTTTTCCAAAATGTCAAACTATAAAAGGGGACTTAAAATGTTATTTAGAAAAAAGTAGGAAAAATGTAGGAAACAAGAAAACCGACCGACTTAAAAATCTTATAAGTTTAAAAGGATTTGAGAAAGATTATTCTTTGAATTGACCTTTATGCACCTTTATCTACAGCATAGTAACAATTTCGAGATAAGTTAGGAAACCTTAAAGGTTATATCGTGATGTGAACACGAATAATTTATATCCCAACAGATTTAAGGAAAGGTGAGTCGGATTCGACCGACTCGATAGCAGCACAGCTTTTGCGGAATTTGACATCAGAAAGAGGATTTTAAAAATGCATGACCCGTGTGTTTTGATAAAAGTGCACATATACACACGCAAACAGCGATAACGATAAGAAGCTTAAATCTTAAAGCGACACAACTGGATGCTTTTTTGTAACAGGAAGTATCTTAGTTTCAAAAGGTCGATTTAGATTTCACGTTGATTGATAGATAGATAGAGTATGACTTTGCTTGTTTAACTGGGAATTAGGAAATTTTGTATGTGCGCTAGTTCAGGGTGTTCAAACTGTTTTAAGTCCTCATCCTTCGTCTGCAAGCTTATCCTTAACGAGAAACTAGGGTTACTCTTCATTACGTTTCGTCTCGTTTGCGACTAGGAATTAAGCATTTAACAGTCATTTGCCTTACTCTACAATATTGACAGTGAATTAAATGGCTACCTCGTCTTGGGTATGTAGGTAGTAGTAGAAATATCCTTGTAAAATTTAGAAAATAAAAAATTATTTACGCATTTCATAACATACTCTACGTTGTAGTATTTTAAGCACGTAGAATAACGAAACAGATATTTTATAATCCTCACTACTAATTTAAGCAGATTAGCTCTAGATCTCTATTCTGTTAACATAAATAAATTGTTTAACGCTTGCAAATTGATTCAGGAGATTGAAGGAAGATCGTATTATATGTTGTGCAAATTGCAAATAAATATTTAGTTTTATCAAAGTGGCACATCAATTTTGGTAAAAACTTTACATAAATTAACAATCGTGATTAATACCAACCAAATGCAACATAGTGTATAATTTAGAAAAAGAGAGCATAAGCAGAAATTTCTCACGCTTACTACTAATTAACTTGAATAAGCCGAAGGAAATTTCTTAATGGACAAGACTGCCAAAGAAGTTTCAGCCATAACGACATGCTATAATGTGCTTAACGTGCTGAAAAGTGTGCTTAGGTTTCCCGACATGCCCTAAAAAATGATCTCTGCCAACTTTAGGTCGGGAAGCACAAATATAAATTTAAAATACAAGAATGTCTTGTCAAGTTTCAGCCAACTTGCAACTCCGCCTCTTAACCATCTTAGTCTGGGTGCTCATCCCAGTGGAAGTTAGGCAGATTGCATGATTTATTATTTGCTAACTTACTAGATCAAAAGGTCGATTTAGTAAGCTATGCTGTCAAAATACAGAAGTCATCAATGACGCATGTCCTAAAATTTTTAATGCAAGATTATAAAAAGATAGTGCAATGACAATGGCTTTCCATCAGTCCATGTAAGACTAATTAATTCTCTTCAACAGAAAAAAAATAGAAAGTTTAAGGGAACCCATATTGTAGATCTTTACCGCTTGCACAGATGGTCAAGTACTTAGAGGTAACCTTGGAAAGGAGATTAAGCTGGAAGTCACATGTCGACAAAGTAGTAACCAAGCCGACAGCGATACTCTGGCGGCTGTGCCAGGTGATAGATTGAGAAATCAACTCTCAGATAGCCCACTAGATCTGCAAGTCAAATATTAGACCTAGAGTACTATATGATTCAGTGTGGAGCCTACCACCATCTTTCAAGGACCGTGTCTATCTGGGTATAACCGGTGCAATGAGGACGACCGCTACGGCTGCACTTGAGTTTCTATTGAGGCTGCCGGACTTCTCAACTTAGATAAGAAAAGAGGCCACGACGCCCACCTCAGAATGCGAAATATAAGGTTATAGATTGGAAAGCGATTTAACGCCGACCACGCCAGCATAGCCAATTAGTGGGAAAAATGCCTTTGTCCACTTACAGGGTAACACAGGCAGACTATCGGTTAAGGCTGTATAAGAAGTTCTCTAACAGAATTTGCTGGTTTTCTATAGGATCACGTGTGGGTGACATGCAGTTCTTAAGAGCAGGCATTTACTGGAAAACCCACACTTGCAGAAGAGCTTCGCTCTGGAAAAGCACACTATGGTTTTTCAGACTAAGTTTAAGCCATTCTATCGGTAACATAGAGACGATGTGAGAATGACACAGCAAACGATATATATCTGCTCTGACAGTGGTCTGTGCAGCCAGGACAAAAAATATGTTATGCAAGAGTGCATAGACGCTGTGGAAAAGCTTGCCACAGCAGAGACGATTAGCCTCGTCTAGGTTCCTAAGCACAACTGAATCCACGGCAATGAGAAGGCGCTTGAAGTCGCCAGACTTAGAGCCAAGGATACTCTTTCTAAGAATATCAATTCAGCAATCTTGTTAGTCCTAAACGCATAGGGTTACGAAACTCACTGGTAAGATATAGCTAAGAGACAGTGACTGCCACCAAGACAAAGACCATATAACCGGGTTTAACTTGTCAAGGTTAAACGGAAAACCCTAAGTTTTTTGATTGGGATCCTCAACGACCACTACCTTAAAAAGGCACCTGTCGCTCACAAACGTAGAGAAAGAATATAGGAATGGCGATGAAACGCATTTACTTTCATGAAGAAGGTTAATAAACAGCGAATCGCGGTTTAGGGTCACATAGGGCGGCTCAGCACGACTGTATTTGCTTTTAGTCCTTTTAAAACATTTAACGAAGGAAACAGTTCTACCCGTTTTTGAACTTTGTACCCTTAGGAAGGTTTACGAAGGGTAAAGCTGAGCCTTGAGCAACCGGGCGGGGGGACGTGATCCGTAAGGTGACGCATCCCGATATGCGTTCGTATTTAGTTTTCTTAATGAATTAAAAGTTAATGAACAGCAAATTCCGATTTTGGGTTAACGGAGGTAGTCCGTGGAGTGGCGCAGCTCTATTAGTATTTGTATTTAGCTTTCTCGATTATTAAAGAGCGCAACCCGCCCCATATTTGTATTTGGTTTTACTAAGAAAGTTCATGAACGGCAAATCCGATCTAGGGCCACCAGAGGTAGCCCAGGGGGCCGTGCAGCCGTCTGGTATTTGCGTTTAGCTATATTAAAAAGTTAATAGAAGGCATAGTCCAACCTGCTTTGCATTTAGTTCTGTTAAAAAGTTTAATAAAGGGTAAAGCTCAGCTTTGATCAACCGAACGTGGCCCGCAGGGTAGCGCGGCCCGATCCGCTATCTTATTTAGTTCTTTTAAGAGGTTTAATAAATGGAGAATTTCGATTTTGGGCTACCGAAGGTAGTCCGTACGGTGGCGCAGCCCCATTCGTATGTGTATTTAGCTCTGCCGATTATCTGAGGGCGCAACCCGCCCCATATTTGTATTTGGTTTTACTTAGAAAATGCACGAACAGCAAAACCGATCTAGGGTTACCAGAGGTGGCCCGGACGGCCGTACAGTCATCTGGTATTTGCGTTTAGCTTTGCTTAAAAGTTAATGGAAGGCACTGTCCGACTTGTTGTGAATTTAGTTCTGTTCAGAAGGTTAATGAAGGTTAATCCACGCCTTAGTTAGTTCTCTTAAGCAGCTTAATGAATCGAGAATTTCGAGTTTGGGCTACCGGAGGTAGTCCGTAGCGTGGCTCAGCCCTATTTCTAATTTATATTTAGCTCTCTTGATTATTGAAGGGCGCAACCGCCTTATATTTGTATTTGGTTTTATTAAGAAGATTTATGAACAGCGAAACCGATCTTGGGCCACCAGAGGTTTGAATTGAGTTCTGTTAAGAAGGTTAATGAAGCAACCGAGGATGGCCTGTAGAGTAGGGTAGCGTTATACCTGTTTGGATTTAGTTTCATTAAGAAGGTTAATATGCGGGAATCCCAATCTTGAGGTGGCCCCGGTTGAAGAAAGGCACAGTCCAACCCGTTTTCAAACTTTGTTCTCTTAAGTAGCTTAATAAAGGGTAAAGCTCAAACTTGACTTTATTTAGTTCTTTTAAGAAGTTTAATGAACGGCGAATTTCGATTTTGGGCTACCGGAGGTAGTTCATAGTGTGGCGCAGCCCGACTTTTATTTAGGTCTTTCAAAACGATTATTGGATGGCGCAACCCGATCTACGACGTGTGTGAGAAAAGTAATGAGACTGGCAACACTGCGGGAGATCTGGCAACGTTGTGTCTGCCGGCCTGTGCTAAACCGGTTTGTTTATCGCTTCCACTTCCTAACACATTATTTTTGACAGCGCCATCAGTGAAGTTGTGTTTTTGTTGTGTGTTACAGAAATGGAGCATCGGAATTTAGAGCAACGTTGTGCAATAAAGTTTTGTGTTAAACTTGGTGAATCCGCGAGTGTGACTTTTGAAAAGTTGAAACAGGTCTATGGGGAACAGTGCTTATCAAGAGCACAAGCTTTCCGCTGGCACAAATCATTTTTGGACGGCCGAGAACACGTTGAAGATGAACCTCGCTCAGGAAGACTTTCAACTTCAAAAACTGACAAAAACGTTGAACGTGTGAGAACTCTTGTGAGATCAGACCGTCGTCTAACAATAAGGACGATGAGTGAACAGTTAAATTTAAACACTTTCACCGTGCATCAAATTTTGACAGACATCATGACAATGCTCCGTGTCACACAGCAATTTCCATCAGTGAATTTTTGACCTCAAAACGCATTACTGTTGTTCCTCATCCCCCCTATTCACCTGATTTGAGTCCTTGTGACTTTTTCCTTTTCCCGAAATTGAAACATGTCCTAAAAGGACGTCATTTTGGAACTCTGGAGAACATTCAAAAGACTGTGACCGACCAGTTAAAAGCCATACCAGTTGAAGACTTCCAGCGCTGCTACCAAGAGTGGGAACAACGACTCCGCCGGTGTATAGCTGCCCAAGGGAACTACTTTGAAGGGGATAACATTGTTGTTTGAAAAAAATAAAAACTTTGATTAGTATGAAATCAGTCTCATTACTTTTCTCACATACCTCGTATGTTTGTATTTAGCCCAACTTTGGGCCACCAATGATGGCGCTCTAGTTATGTTTAGTTTTGTCAAAGAGGTTTTGAAAAAAGAGTAGTCTCGTCTATGCCCGATGTTACTTTAAGAGGAGTAAAAAAAGACAGGTCGCAGGCTTAGCGTCACACCTAAAAATGGGTCGGAGCAACTAAGCTGCGAGAGCAACCATGACTGTTTTAAGCCTTTTTTGCACTTATAAAGCTTAGCGTTGAAGAAGAATGTTTTCTAACTGTGTAAAGGAAAAGGCATCATTCTGTTAAACAATATAGAAATTGTCACAGACGAAGTATTTTTGAATATATATATATATATATATATATATCTTGTTAGTTTTATATATATACGAGGTCTGTTCAAAAAGTATCGCGAATTTTGTGTTTTTTCAAAAATTATTTATTTATTCATGAATATCTATTTTGTCCCCTTCAAAGTAATCCCCATCAGATATTATACACTTGTGCCAACGTTTTTTCCAATCCTCGAAGCACTTCAAAAAATCATTTTTTGTGAACTTGTTCAGCTCCTCCTTCGATGCCGTCTTTATCTCCTGAATCGTAGCGTAGCGTCGTCCTTTCATGGGCCTCTTTAGTTTCGGGAACAAGAAAAAGTCACAGGGGGCCAGGTCTGGGGAATACGGTGGCTGCGGCCACATTAGTGTGTTTTTTGTGGCCAAAAATTCACGCACAAGCAACAATGTGTGAGCAGAGGCGTTATCATGGTGCAAAAGCCAATTTTTGTTCTTCCACAAATCCGGGCGTTTCTGGCGGATTGCTTCGCGCAAATTGCGCATTACTTGCAGGTAGTATTCCTTATTGACCGTTCTACCCCGTAGCAAGAACTCATGATGCACCACGCCCCTGCGATCGAAGAAAACTGTAAGCAAAACCAAAAGCACGCTCTTCGTCGTTCACATCTTCTCGGCCGTCTGAGAACATTTTGTACCACCGATAAACGTTGCTTCGGTCCAAAGTAGCTTCACCATATGCCACAGTCAACATTCAGAATGTGTCCGTGCACTTAATTTTGTTTTTCACACAAAATTTGATACAGATTCTTTGATCCATTTTTTGGAATAGACAAAAATCGAAGACGAACCAAAACACGTCCAAGCAAAACAGCTGTCAAAAATTAACTGAACATTCAAAATGGCCGAACTTGTCGGCATAAGTGAGGGACATGAGTACCAACATAACGCCACAAAAAAATCGAAAATCGAATATACGTAACCCGCGGAAATTCAAAATTCGCGATACTTTTTGAACAGACCTCGTATATATATATATATATATATATATATATATATATATATATTCTTGAAAAACACTGCATGGATAATATCTATCTATCTGATTATTTATGTGCTGTTTTCCGAAATGGTACACTTAAAGAAAACGTTGTCACTTCTGCAACAAACATACTCACTGAATAATAATTGGAAAAAAGTCGGTTTCAACAGTGAAAAAAAATTTTTCTTTAGTGAGATAAAGAGTAGTCTCTCACTGGCCTAACATCTGAAGATGCTTCTAAAAAAATAAATAGGTTTGCCATTATAATTTAAAAAGCAATAGTATGCAGTCTTCAGAGTGGAAGCGTAACAGCAAGTCCACCAGGTATACCAATCTGTATCTTCAATCAAACTGCTATTCCTTTAGCAGAAGTTCGTGAGCTTAAATAGAAGTTCTGGAATGATCAAGAAAGAGCCCTTTACGCTAAACGGTTTTGATTGGTCAATGAAGATTAAAAAAGATAGTAGCAAGGTTTGTAGAAATCTCGATGTGATAACGGTCAAACAGAGAAGGACGCGTAGTAAGGGACGCAAACGCTAGAATCGCGTGACAGAACATTAAAGGGTAATAATATATTTTGTAAGTTATACTACTAGATAAATATGTAACCTTGGGCAATGAAGTTATTTCAAAAATACGAGACTTTAAAAATGTTTACCTAATGTACCTGTAATCATTTGTTTTTTTACAAAAAAAAAAAAAAAAATAAATTGCTAACATCTTCAAAGCAGATTTAATAAAAGAAACAATTACAGTATAAAAGGAAAATTCTAAATTCTCTTTTTTCCCAAATAATAAATTCTATTGTTAGTTGTAATTGTATTACATCCATGGAACTTTCTGGATTTTTCAATATGCTTTTTCCTTATTTCATTAGAAAAATTGAACCGCTTTGTGATGTGTATTATTAACCAACACATACGCACACACTCACACACACAGACGAGTTTTTTTAATATAATTAATAACTCCTTTCACTTAAATTAAATTATACGTGAGCCAAAAGAGGCACACGCGTGTTTTTAATTTAGCGGATCTGCCGCAATAAATCACCGGATGATTTTATGCAGAGGTAGGGAAACAGAAAGGACGTTTATTACCTATGTGTGATGTTATCGTTTCAACATCGGCCCCACTTAAGGCCATGAACGGATATTTTTGCGACGTAGAATTCTCTTTGGTTTCAGAATACTATTGACAAAGTTAACAAGATCATGATTACATCCTTATATAACAGACGTTTCCAAATCCCACTGCGCTTTTATCTGTCAATGTTATCAGATGCATAAGTCGAATGAGGGGGATGCGAAGAGTCAGATCGATTTTATGATAATGCAAGACACAAATAGCAACAGTGATGTTTTGGCACTAATAACGTTTGCTAATCATAATGTACATGTCAGAATATGGTAACAGAGGAAGTAGTTCATAATATCTTCACCTCTAGTGTAAGCAGTTGACACGCTCGTCACGCTACTCGCAGCAATTTTCATTGTTTATCCTCCTTTGTACTTTATAATTGCATCTATTAGATATTCCTTTCTGTAGGTTTGAACCGACTGGAAAGGGTTTAAATCAAGGTGGACGTGACATTCTCACAGTGCTAGTGGGGCTATTATTAAATACGCCGAATTAAGTTTTTAAACACTTTTTAATTTCCCTCGTATGAATAATACATTAATCGATATTACGATTAGTAAATGAACGCAAAACACTGTAATAAGGAAAATAACGAAACGATTAATATATAGATTTATGGAGCACGCGAATACTTCATTTGGAATTCATTAAGCAAATATTTTCTGTCGTCCTCCAAATTCCGAACTTGAGGACGTGCGCAATTTATTTATGGCACACTTTGTATTAATAGCTACTTTTGCACGTGACAAGATTATCCTTGAAAGATATGAAAAAAATGTATCGTAAGAAAATTAAGTAGTATTTCTCCCGCTTTTAGGCTTTTACTACTACGCAATTTCTGAAATCATGAAAGATAAAGATTTATGAAACTCTCTTTGGTTATCTTAAACACGTCACCTATAATGTTTCAGATCGCTATCTTTTTGGAAAACTATAAATCAGTATTAAAAATGGAGTGCTTGTCTGAATATAAATCGTGGAATATTCTACTTCTAAGGAAATTTTTATGTTCTGCTGAAACTTTTAAATCTTTAGGCGACAGTTTAAAATTGTCCTTTTGTTTCATTTATTACAAACGGCACTTACAGTTTTAAATACCTAATGACATTACAATTTTAAATAGATAGAATTACAGGGAAGGGAGCAACATTAAAACGGATTTTCTTTAATTTTACATATATACTGTCCATTTGCATGCTTGGTCTGGTGTAATTATGTAAATGTTTGGTTTTTTTATATCTTTTTATTAAGGTATTTTGCTTCGCGTTTTATAGTTTGTATATTGCATCTTATTTTCTACTTCCGTTTTTGTATTTTTTAGGAAACACCACGCTTTTTATAGTTTTGGTGGTCGAAGCAATTAACATTTTTGTGTACTGTGACTATTAGTTGATATGTTTCAATTGCTACTGATTGTATTTATACAAAACACATTCCGCACGGAATTAGTATCGAATTTCTAGAATTTCTGCATGTTCAAGGCTTAACTGCTGTCTAAAATAGTTGTAGCGTCTCTAAAACGCTGAAATACAAAGCTTAACCCGAAGCAAAATGTTAAAACTAAACAAGATAATAGCTGGTAAGTTGCTTGGTGTAGTATGCACCCAATGTTCAATTTTAATCGACAATAGTTCGTCGACTTAAGACATTAAGACCTAAACTCCATTTTAATTTTCAATTATTCCACGTTTGCTGGATAATTGGATAGGCCTCCATCCATCAATGACAAAGTCCCATCTCTATAGCGTGGTCCATTTTCAAGATCCAAAAGATGTTAAAAGCCAGCAGAAGACGATCACTCGTACTCCCATCGTTGGGGAGACTTTAATGATCCGCTACCAACAACCAAAGTCCCATGTCTGTAGGACCACTCGTTACTTAATTTCAGAAGATGTTAAGAAACAAAAGACGGTCGCCGGTCAATTTCTGGTTGGAAAACGTTTCTCACGACCTATCTGTTGATGCCAGTTCTTAAGTAATGAGACTGTTAATCAATCATCTCAAGGAGTGAAATTGATCATGTTATTTATATTCATCAAAATTATTTGATAGAGACTTTTATATTTTTGTTAAATTCCAATTTATCATAACTCTTCTTACAAAATGAAAAATAATTTCTTTTTAAAAAGTTATTTCTCACTTAAATACATTGGCGGTTTCTCATCAAAGTTAATCTTTATTTCGCCTTCATAATCTGAAGTTAACTTAACCTACAATAATTTCTGTCAAAACAGAGTGAGAAATCTCGAAAAGCTTAAGCACTCCTCTTCTCACAACAATTTCAATAATCGATAATCGATTACAAAAAAAAAATCGATTAATTGGATAATCGGTATAATGGAATAATTGGAATAATCGAATACTTCATTAATCGATAAATCGATCAACCGAATGATTCAATAATTGATAAATCGAATAATCGGATAATCCAAATAATCGAAATAATCCAAATAGCCGAGTGTCGAGATAGTCGAAACTGTCGGCGTAGTCTATATAGTCGAAATAATAGAAATAATTCAAACTACCGAGATAGTTGAAATAGTCGAAACTGTCGAAATTGTTGAAATATCTGAAATAGTCGAAATAGTCCAAATAGTCAATATAGTCAAAACTGTCGAGATAGTTGACGTAATCGAAACAGTTTGCATATTCAAAATAATCGGAATAGTTAAAATAGGCAAAAAAGTCAAAGCTGTCGAGACAGTCAAAATTGTCGAAATACTGAAAATTATTATATTAGTCGAGACTGTCGGTATAGTCGAAGTAATCAAAATTTTCGAAATAACCAGAATAGTCCAAACAGTCAAAACGGTCGAAATAATCAAAATAATCGATGTTTCTAAATTACTCGGTTTTTTATCCGATTATCATGCTCACACAAGACAAATGCTCGGCTATCCAATTGACAAGTAATCGTCGCTAAACAATCGAGCAGCAATATCATGTCACAGCCAATCGATACGAAACACTTGCCAATCGATTTTCGGGATTTTATCTGGCGATATACTCCCATTTCACAGAGCTGCCTTTTGTTGATTTTATTTGATCGAGTTTTTCCAGTGTTTAACAAATCTGACAATCAAGTTGGCCGTTTTCGGGGTACAGTCACGGGCAGTTTTTTTGTAGTTAACACGTCAAGGTATCACACAACAGAAAGAAAGTTTAAAAAGACTACGATAAAAGCCGACCAAAATTCGAGTTTGTGAAATACATTGACAACAAAACAATAGAAAATCATCAGAAGCGCGCTCGTGATTTGAATCCTCGAGTACTATTGACGATGAAGAAAGCTTCATATCGATGAGATGTTTTGTTCTCAGAATATCCTAGAAAAAGTCACCTTTTTTTAAATGCAAGGGTAGGGGTAGAAAACAAAAGAGGGTCAAACTTTATCTGCATTAATCTTATTAAGAGGCCATCGGTAAATATTTGACGTTTTTCACGATTTTGAGTAAATGGCTCTTGCCATTTGTTTTTCAAGTGGAAAAATCGCAAGATGCTATTCTGTTTGCAAATCCGCAGACACGATTTACTTATCTCTTGCCGTTATCAAAAGGAAAAATGTTTCAAATCTGATTTTGCTCGCTTTTTCCATGACATCTAGTTGCAAAATCTTGAAAGATAAAAAGCCCGTACACATATTCCGAAGTAGACCAGAACTCCTAAGTTTTATTTCGATATCTTTCGAAAAGCGTGGAGAGCTAAGTAGAATGGCGGCCCTTAACCTCTTACTACCGGTTTCTCAATGCTACGCACATGGTCCTAAAAAGCTTTCGAGCTGTGGTTACCGAAAACTGTAGGTAATCGTTGAACCAATATACCCAAATATTGTGAAAATCGGACCACTTTAAACATTGTAATACGAATTTCGATGCATTCTGCCTATGACTGGCTCGTTCTCCGTTGTTTATGGGATGAAAACCTTTTGTCGCTTGGATTTAATTTTTAATTTAATTTAAAAATGCAATGTAATTATTACTTCTTTTACTTCAAACGACTCACATTTTACGTTTCTACCTCCATTCTCTTTCCTAGAAAAACAGAGTTCTTTGCAAAAGCAATCATTCTAATTAAAATGGAAATTCTCAATAAATTTCACAATGGTGATAAGATAGCAGATGATCTTTAAGAATCATCTTAAATTATCTATGAATCTCAAGCAATGTGGAGCGATTCCACATTCTTTTTATCAAGTTTATGGTATACAATATTTTTTCGAGGTTAATAACTCTATTAGATTCTATAGTACGTTGCTGGTATGCTGGAAGTACATGCAGTAATGATTTGATGAGAAATTAAGGAAATGCGCTAAATTATCTGGCTTTGAAAGATTTGTATTTAAGTTATTTACAAATTATTCTATCTGGATTCTCTTTATAAAAAATTAAAACACCGTTCTGTGGAGTTTGAACAAGTTCCGCCTTCTAATTCTCTTGATGCTTAAATAAGCTGTTCAATTTTTACCTGCATTTCAAAATTCTTGCGTGAAGTTAGTTCTGTGCGCCCAAGAGATCAAAGGGCTCTCGAAGACCCCATCATTTTCCTCAGGCGCTTGAGTACTTGACTATCGGCCAGAAAGCCTTACTTTAACTATATAAAACGCCTATTAGAACTAATTAAAGTTAATAATTGTAGAATATAGATTGTGAGGTTAGTTTTTGTTAATTGTTACTTCTGCTTACTATTGTTTACATTTTTTACAGCCTATTCCGATTTATATTTTTTATTTACATTTACTTATATTTGTCTTGTCTATCTTGATCTTACGTTGGTTGAAATATACAGTTACTAAACATTTAGCAAGTTTTATTGCTTTAGAGTCAATTTTCAGCTCGCTTCTGAGGCATACCATTTTACCATTGTCCCTGTGGGGGTTATGCAAAATGCCATCAACCCCGCTAGGGGTAGTACAAACAAAAATTGATTCTTTATATGACTAAAAGCAAGATTTCCTTTATAATACTTCGTATTATTTTCAGATTTTCCAACATACAAAATAGCAAGAAAGCAACTTCTCACTGCTGTAGAGACGGAAAGCAAAGTTTGACAAGATTTCGATGGTAAAGGTAAGTAAAGATTATTTCCGTTAGTATTAAAAAGTATCAAATTATTATTAAATGGGTATTACCTGTATTAAGAATTAAGTAAGAAATCTTATAAATAGTTCAGTAACCATTATTATTAAAAATTTGTTTAACAACGGGTAAATGCGTCTCAAATTCGAGGCTTACTATTCGGATCTCAGAAATCGTAATAAAAATACGAAATTGGTTAAATAAGAATAAAGTTTAGATGATTAACAGACGATCGTTACATCTTTTTTATGAAGTCACCAGTAAAGGATAACGATGATTAAATGTTTTTCGTGCTGGATTATTAGAAAATCTGTAAAATAGTGTTAGAAGCATGAAAGATGAAAGCGCCATCTACAATCTTTGTAAGTAAAATTCTGTTACCTCTGTCGTATAAAAATCGACCTAAACAAGGTTTATTTTCATCATCAGAACAGTCTTGCTGTAGTTACTCTTATCATCAACATTTTTTTACGTTGTCTCTTATACGGATACTGTCCCTTTCGGTGGAAAACCACTACCGTCGTCGTGAAAGAGCCTAAATCTAATAAAACAACTGCTTATAAAGTGAAACTTTTCTTTGCGATTGCGATTACATACAGTGTAGTGACTTGTCAGGGTGTGCAAAGAGTTTAAATGCTACACACTTTACTAAGACAGAAAATTACGATACGCACAAGTGTCTAAAATGCAAACAGATGATGAACGGTGAAGTGTTATATCACTGCCTAATTTGAAGTTATACGTACTATTTAGACGACTAGCACTTATTATTGCTGTATTAGCGGGATATTAAATGACACTCGGCATACAGAATTTCCACTTCATCTTGGTCTTCCCTCCGTGTGGCGATGGCGTGGGAGTGCGATACTGACGGTTTTGGGAAGGGTGATGGTGCGACACAGCAAGCGGGCGGTGTTGCCGGAGGTTTACCATTAGATGCGTCATAAGTTTCGAAAAACCGACTGCACGACTCTTTCTCATACCAACGGGCTTTGTAAAGCTGCACAGAAACAGGCGAGCGCTTATAGTGTTTCGGTAGGATCCGACGAACGCGACTGTAGCGAGTGTTTTTTTGCTTTGAAAGAAAAAAAGAGCATATCATCTGAATGCGTCATCGTATCACCAAGAAATACGTTCAAACTGCCCGTCTTTTTGATTTAGTAGAAACTCCTTACCTTAGGAACAGCTGGTCCTATTGATTGTTAGGTGTGGTCGGGAAAAGGCTTCTAAGCTATCCGGGCACCACTGACCGTCTTTTGCTTTCTTAATAGGTATCCTGTATGTTAGGAACGCCTGGTATTATCGAGATGGAATTTTGATTGCTAGATGTTGCGAGGAAATGACTTTTAAGCGATCCGGGCACAACAGACCGTCTTTTTGTCTTTGACGGATATTTTGTTTTTCGGGATCGCCTGGTCCTCTCGAGATGGGATTTCGACGTTTAGGTGTGGTAGGGGAGTGATTTTAAAACGATCCGTAGTACATCGGTTTTGTTTTGTTTACTTGATAGATGTTTTGTAACCAGAGCTGGGCAGTCGGACCTTCAGCTACCGATGTTGTCGTTTCAGGCGACCAGACCTGTTTCTATTCCAAGAGGGTTAAAAAGCACTAGGCGTCGTCGACCCCGACCGAAGCCGCGAAACGGCAGATGAAAGACCTAGAAAAAGTGCTAACGCGGAGGTTCGTTTGCGCCAGCTCCAGTATATAAATACTGAAAGTCAAAGAGAAAGTCTCTCTCTCTCTTTTTCCACCTTTATGTCGCAACGGAAAGATGGCGTCTCTTCGCGTTTGCCATGAGAGGCATTGGCTGTTTTTCGAAATGGACGGCACGGCTCTCCGTCTAACGCAGGTAGAGTTTTCGGTTTTGAGAGTTTTATTTGTTTCTCTTTGTTTTAAAAGACAGACCGAGAGAAAGAAAAAAAAAGAAAAGGAGAGAGCGGAATGAGTCTTCGCATCCGCTTCTAATGTTTTTGTTTGCTAATAGGGGACGATGGGTAGCGACATCCCATTCAAATTACCCTGAGGCCCCTAATCGTTTTTTGCTATTTTAACAAATATTTTGATTTCAGAAACGGCTGTTCCTATAGAGATAGAATTTTGACTGTTAGGTATAGTGAAAAAACGCCTTTCAAAAGATGTGTGCAAAACTTATCGTTTTTTGCACTTCAGTAACAGCTACTTCTATAGAGATGGGGCTTGGACTGTTAGGTGTGGTGGGCGAATGGCTTTTAAACGATCCAGGCATCGTACACCGTGTTTTGTTGTATTGACAGATATCTTGTGTCTTAGGAACGGCTAATTCTATCAAGCTAGGACTTTGATTGTTAGATGTGGCGTAGGAATGTGTCTTAAACGATCCAGACACCACTGATCGTCTTTTGTTTTCTCCCGTTCTTTTGTATCTCACGAACGGCTGGTTCTATCAAAAAGGAACTATGATTATTAGGTGTAGTGGGGGAATGGATTTTAAACGATCCGGACACTACCGGCCGTCTTTTGTTTTTTCCAGATCCTTTGCATCTTAGGAACGGCTGGTTTTATTGAAATGGGACTTTGATTTTTAAGTGCGATGGGGGAATGGGTTTTAAACAATCCGGACACTACCGGTCATCTTTTGTTTTTTTCAGATGTTCTGTATCTCATAAACGGCTCGTTCTATAGAAATGGGAGTTTGATTGTTAGGTATGGTGTGGAATGGTTTTTGAGCGGTTCGGGCATAATCGGCCGTAATTTGTTTTTTTGACAGGTGTCTTGTATCTCAGGAACGATCTGTCAAAATGGGACTTTGACGGTCAAGTATGGTGGGGAAGTGACTTTGAAACGGTCCGTAGTACACCGATTTGGTTTTGTTTTCTTGATAGATATCCTGTATCCAGAGCTGGACAAGATCGTGTTGGAGCATCAAGCACGACATTCCACAGATAAAAGCGACATAGATTGGTGGTCGTCTCAGGCGACCACCCCCGCTTCTATTCCAAGAGGATTAAAAAGACTGAGTGCCGTAGGTGCGTCAATGCCGCAAGGAAAGCCTAGAGATGGTGGTAACACGAAGGTCTGTCCGCGCCAGCTTTAGTTATTATTAATTTTTAATACTAAATCTGACGTGCTGTATACAGAGATAGCAATTTGATAGTTTTAACAAATGGAGATTTTGATCGCGTAGACTGACAGCTTGCTTTATAATAAAGAGGTCGGTTATTCGAAACCCGTCGGACACCTTATAATTATTTTAAATTTCTTTTTTAATTTTTGTTTTCCTTTTTTTGTAATAATAAATTATTATAGAAAGTAAAAATTTAAAAAAAAAATTTAAAAAAATTATAAGGCTCCGGTGAGATTCGAACAGTCGATCTCTTAATTATAAAGCAGGCTGCCAATCCATGTGGCCAAAGTCTTTGTTTGTTAAAACTACCGAGTTGCTATAATATTTGTATACAACACCTTACATTTGGTATTAAAGATTGATAATAAAATGCAATTTGTTAATAATGCCTAAATAAAATTGTTTCCGTAAATTGTAAACATTTTTTGCGTTTACATGTTTGATACAAAATCAACTCGTAGGTAATAAAAGCATAAGGAAAAATTAATATTGACTTTTATATAGCACACCACACTGTAGAGACGTCCACTATAAAAATAGTTTGATTCAATATCATCGCAATATGTACAAGATGGTTGGTGTCAAAAAATATTTAGCTTAAGTTAGGGTTTAAGTTTTTAGAAAGCCAAGCGATCAACATATCTCAGTCTTGTGAAGAGTATAAGTATAGATCTCATCCGAAAGCAAAGCCTTTTTTTCTGAAATAATATTACAATTAGATATTTAGCTAGCATGATTTGGTTGTTTTTAATCCAACGAGGTAGTTAATCGTTGCAATCTTGAGCCATAATTAATAAATAGTTACTGATAGTGTGCAATCATTTCAACAATGAAAGCCACAGAGGTTAGAACACACTGTATATTTCCAGTAATTTATCAGTGTTCCAAAAATTCTACCTTGCATTCAATTCGTGTTTTGTGAAATAGTTCCGTAACGATGTATAGTATAAGTTAAACAAAAGAATGTAACTTATCCCTGAACAAAAGAAACTTTCTGTTTCAATCTTTTGTGTGAAAAACAGTTAATTCCAAATAAAACTTTTTCTCTTTCCCCAACAATAAAAACGGGAAGAAATAAATACATTTTTATATTATATTAAGTCAGTTTCAGAACAATTTTTGCTTTTCAAATACACGATTTTGCCATTAATGTATAATATTATTGACAAGAACATAGACACATGATGATTGAAACGTTTTCAATCACTTTTGTTTCTTTCGCTTCTCTCCATATTCAATCTGACGTGTCTAAATAGTGTGCGAGAGTAACATTATTTCGAAAATGGCAATTTTTCCTCAAATAAATTCTCAATTTTCTCTAATAAAATCAATTTCTGAACGAGATGATGTTTTATTTATAAAGAGGGTGGAGGAAGTTGCATTTCCTGAAGGAACTCTGGGAGTTGCTCAATTTCTGTTAGGTTGTTCCTGCTTTTAGCAGGAAATCCCTTGCCTTCTCGGCAATTTGGATTTTAATGCAGACAGACTCCCAAATATCCACTTACTTCGTACTGATCACTGTTTGTATACCCCGATTTTTAAATCTTTCAGAAGAGAATAATTCAATTTATAAAATTTTATTTATTTCTTATAATATCAAAAGAGGTGCCTTAATATTTTACACCCTCATACGAATATTCATCCCTATTCAAAAAAGAAACACAGAAAGGTTAAAGATCAAGGTCATCGTCGTACATATACGCTATCAAAAAACAATATAGAAGGTTCTTGTAGCAACAACTCATGAAAAAATAAACAGCCCTGTGCCCAACAATTGTGACATGCGATTCCGGGTCGGCGTAGATGCATTGCATGGCTCCGGGGCGTTCCGGCCGAGGTCAGGTCGCTCCGTGACCTTGACTCACTCGGCGCCGTTGCACGCCACTACCCCTGTCTTATCCGACGCTGTGACGTCACGGGACAGCGTCACCACTAGCCTAGGATCTCCTTAATTTATTCTTTAACCTGTCCAGAAATCGTTCGATAATAGCAAAATACACCAATTGTTTCCTAACATGAAACGAAATAATCGATGCCGGAAAACTAAAAGGGGATATAAATCGTGCTTAGAATTGATTAAATTAGGAAAGTTTCTGTAATAATTTATGCATTACAACAAATTTAGACTGTTACATGCTATATTTAAATAAAGACGTGAACAATAAAGTTTTTCCATTTACGGAGTCGATTGGTATATGTAATGAAAGATGTCAAATTTCCCGTAATTATTAGGCAGGTTAATTTATTCAGAAATTAATTTTCAGATCGTAATCAATGTTGAGGTTAAATAATAAAGTTGAACACTGTAGTTATAAACTGTGTGTGGTGTAGAACGCGAAGCACTTAGTGGAGATCATATTTCTGAACAAACATTTCCGTCGCTGATAAACACCAAACCGCAGAGTACAAATTTGTTTCATGATCAAACAAGTAGTTGGTTACCGGTTATTGGATGGCTTAAATAATCATGCTAATGTAAACAATTTAACACACCTAACTGTAGTAGAAAATTAAGGCATTCTGTTGGTTCTGGAGATTTTATTCCTTTTACTTTTCGTTTAACCAGAAAGGATTTCATGGGAAATTTCCATTCTGAATTTGCTCTTAAAAATTGCTTTTTTAAAATATACGAATGACCCCGAAAAAATGTAAGTGGATGGATGTGTGGTCATTCCACATCTTTGACCGATCCGATCAATGAAACGTAAAATATGAGGTTATATCAAGAATTCATTGGAAAATAAGCTTTTAAAAAGTCTGGAATTGGAAATGGGTTTTAGACATTTTATACCGTTTCGTTTTTCTGATGTGAAATTTCTAAAAATAAATAAAAATACTTAAATATGAAATAAACGTAAAATATTCTTTACGATGCTGAATTTGTAAAATAACAAACGTTCGGTTTCATAAAGCGTATTCCTCTCGATCGTAGCTGTTTAATAAATCGAAGATAACATTCAAATTAATACAGCAGACTAGATTTCTTGATAAAGCTTTAATACTAATTTCGCGAATCTAGAAGCACTCTGAATTATCTCAGTGCATAAGTTCAAGGGCACCAGATGTCGTAAGCAAGGTACGATAATTCGTCAAGGTGAAGTCTACTTCAAAGTTACGCCAAGGCTAGGATTTTATCATTTTATTGTTATAACAAACGTATTCTTAAGCTGACAATGTGACGAAGTTTGAGTTCGAGCTCTAAAGATGATTTAGAATATAGTATTGTCGGAATCTCGGAAACTATTATCAGTGCTGGTTGAGTCTTCGAGGGCGTGAAAATCGGTAAAGAGAGATACGAACTACATATTTGAGCAGACAAATGCGGTTGATAATTATTAGGCCTAGGCAAGCAAACAACTTTTTTTGGCAAAATACATTTTATTTCTCAACATAATCTCCTTTACGTTCTATACATTTCGTCTTACGAATACAGAGTGATTGTAAATGAGTGAGGATGGTTTGAATTTGGCGCCACATTTAAATTATTTTTATGTTGGCACTACTTGTTTACTTTTTGCAATCTGTCAAATAATATAATCTATTTTTTTTTTAATTATTTGTATTGTTTGTTATTATACTTTGTAAACAACACAGATCTGACAGATTGCAAGATTGCTTTGCCCCCCCATTAGCATGCTTAAGGCGCCACTCTCTTTATCAACTGCCTTGAGGGAACTAAATACGAATATGCATGGGACTGCTCCATTAACTGAGCCGCTTTCAATGGCCGTTGGTCGAGCCTTACCTACCACATGGATCGCGTAAAGTTTTTGCATTTCTGCAATTTAAATAAGCAGCAACTATGCGTTGTAATGTTATTTTCAAATTCGCACTAAATCGGTCCCTGTCTTTCAATTTCGTTCAGGTATTTGTTTTCCTGACGCGTAATATTTAAATTATTTTATTCTATAAACGAATGTTTGTTACAATGTTATTCTAAAGAATTGATAACTTTGTTGTCTTGACTTCTGGGCTCCGGTAGACTGCCTTTTGCTATTTTCCAATATAAAATTCCTGAAACCTTAGTCGCAAATATTGGAGTCACACAGTCTCGATTGAGTCAGGTTTAAGCTGGTAAATCTACGAAGTAGTCGCGTGACCGACCATCAGAACCCTTCGATCTACGACTGCTGGCGCCCTCTTTTGTGAACATCTATTAGTTTAATAAGAGTTTTGGAAATCGGTGAGCTTCTCTTTGTGCGGCTAGGTAAGTTCATTTGAGAATTCACCCCATCTGCGGCATGAGCTACGAGATTTAACATCTACCATTGGTCTGGACGGGACTTGTGCATACTTTTGAGCATCTGCCCGTTACAGCGTCTCTTTTGTGTTCCCATCTCAGTGACATTTGCATTGCTTCACTTAACTCATTTCAAAATACTAATCAACTAGTGCGTTTACTGGTTTTTTTTGCCTGCTCCCGACAGTCAGAAAATACTTTGCGCAATGGTGTGCATTTGTTCTTTATTCACTTTCTTATTAGAACAAAGTATGAACACAGGTTGCGTTGTACTGTCCATTAGCCTTCTTATCCAAAGCTAAACACAATAAAGGCTCAAGCTTCACTCTCGCAGGAGCCACTTCCGCTGACCCATGGTCGTGCTTAGCTTTCCATCAACTTTTTGAATAGAATCGAGAATGAAGTATAACTCCGGCTACGTCTTCGACAAACTACCTCCGGTGGCCGATGGTCGAACTTTGCCCTCCACCATCTTAATAGAAAACAAAGTGTTAGCGCAGGTTGCGCTGCGTTCTCCACCAACCTTGTTACTTAAACACGATAACGACTCGGGCGCCACCCCTAGTGACCGTTAATAGAACTTTGCCTCCATTAACTTTCTTTATACAACGAAATATAGACACACGTTACACTGGAAGTCCATTAACCTTCTTACTCAACGCTTCACACAATAACGATTCGGGCTGCTCTCTCTCACGAATATGAATACAGGTTACATTGGCCGTTTGCTAACCTGCTCACTTAACGCTTAATACGATAGCGACTCGGACTGCGCCGTTACACGCGCCACCCCAGGTGGCCAATAATCGAGCTTTGTTTCAACTAACTTCCTCAAAGAACGAAATATGAACACAGCTTACACTGGCCGTCCATTAATCTCTTTACTCAACACTTAACACGATAATGATTCGTACTGCTCTCTCACATGTGCCACTCTCGATGAACGATAATCAAGCTTTGCCTTCTTAATGGAACGAAATATAAACACAAGTGACACGGGCTGTTTGTTAACCTCCTCATTCAACGCTTAATACTATAGCTACTCGCGCTACGCTCTCGCACGGGCCACCCCCGCTGACCGATAGTAGAGCTTTTCTCACCATTAGCTTTTTAATACAACGTATCAATGCAGATTGTGCTGCGCGCTTTATTAGTTTTCCTACTCAAGACTAAGCTTGATGGAAACATGGACTATGCCTTCGCACGGACCATCTCGGGTGACCGATGGTAGAGCTTTGCTCAACATTAACTTTTTTAATGCAACATATCAATACAGATTGCGCTGCGCCCTCCATTAATCTTTTTACTTAAAGCTAAACTCGACAAAAACTCGGGCTAAACCTTCGCACGGTTCACTCCCGGTGACCACCATTAACTTTTTACTACAACATATCAATAAAGATTGCGCTGTGCTCTCCATTAATCTTCCAACTCAAAGCTAAGCTCGATAGAAACT
>VTPC01090307.1:123138-152179 GCA_011009095.1 Ignelater luminosus
GAACTTTGCTCACCATTAACTTTTTTAATACAACATATCAATACAGATTGCGCTGTGCCTTCCATTAATCTTCTTTTGCAAAGCTAAACTCGATAAAAACTCGCGTTGCGCCCTCGCACGGGTCACCTTCGGTTACCCACAGTGACAGTTAGGGTAGGATTTCAGGACTGAGGCGACGGGAGCAGAAGCTTCTTGGGTTTTAATGCGTTGTCTCATCACAACGATAGCAGATGGGAGTCTCAAATAAAAAGGGAGAAGATGAAAGTTTATTTGTCTGCCCAAGCTTTTGCTTCTGGCTACAACCTTGACGGCTTGAAACTGTATAATCAAGGATTGCCTGATCTTTCTTTAAGTCTTCAAAACAACCGATAAAGAGTTTAAAAACTTCCTCGAAAGATAAACTGACAGTATTTGGGTTGCACATTTTGATAAAGCCTATATAGCTTCTTTGTTAAATTCATGGAAGGTAGTCTTATCAGGTTTTGTAATCATTACGACTTTCATGTGGTTTCTGTTGCCTGAGACTAATTTGTTATGTGATAATCGAGGGACAAAGAAAAGGTTTATACTCTGCCTAAAACTTGTTCCAGGTGATGGATTTTGTTTCTCCTCTCAAAAGCCAAACTAAACACTATAAGTTTTGTTCACTTCATCGGTTGCTCTAAAGTAACTAAAACAATATAAATATGAATGTCACGATAAGGTGTTTTTGATTGACGGTCTTTCAGAATAATATGATCCCAAAATTACAAGTTCTTTTCTTAATACGGATTTCTCTCTCTACGTTCTGTAAGAACAGAACGAAGTAATTAATTAATATAAATATTAGATGATTGAAACTTGATTTTTTAACAAAACTACAAAAAAATGAACCTGATGATGGTTCTATAAAACTGAAACATGGTATGGAGATTTGGATAGGTTTGAAATTCTGGAGACTGAAAACTGGGGAGGACTTGTTCGCATTTGGATAATCCTATGCTATGGGATACAGCAAAGACACTGACATCAAAAAGATAAAGAAATCGGGAGATAAAACTCAAGGTAGGAACCCTAAAAACATGAAATTGTCGACTGTCAACAGGGAAGATGGCGCTGTTATTATTTGGCTTAGTTAATAATGTAGAATTTCAAGTTTTCACAATTAAATTTTCATTTTCCCTTGTTGCTTGTCGAATCAATTAGCAACCTTTCAGGCGAGTCCCTTACTTCTTTATTTATTTAACATTTATCTAATTTGTTGTAACTCGCAAGTCACCAACCTTTTGGGTTGTTTTTTTTACATTTCTAGTGCAAAGGAAAATACCGAAAAACAAACTTTTGAATATGTTCCATCATGTGGTTGACAATATTCTCGAGTTGAACAATCTTAAAGGCAACCCCAACAAACTCTTTTTATCTATGCATTTTTTTAGGGGATTTAGTTTCTTTTTGCAATAAAAGAATCGTAAAAATAACGTCGATTCGGAAAAACTCGGGAGTTAATAAAACAAGGACGCCTAGGAATTCATCATTCCTGAAGTGAATTTCGTTATCAAAACTTTCGATTTGATTTCCGTGGTAAACTTTTCTTCTACTAACCGACAAATCAAATTACTGAGACAAGAACGTATTTGTTCAAATTTT
Organism: Ignelater luminosus; assembly: GCA_011009095.1. NCBI lineage: Eukaryota > Metazoa > Arthropoda > Insecta > Coleoptera > Elateridae > Ignelater > Ignelater luminosus. Next base: position 124,765 of record VTPC01090307.1, read on the forward strand.
ATACGTCTTAAGTGTTACAGAAGGAATGAGAATTTAAAATATCAAAGTGAAAAGCAGAGGAAAAGGTAACGATTTCAAAAGAGAAAAACATGTTATTGATATACCTTTTAACTTGATTTTCTTTTGGGAATTATGACGGTGCTGATATATAATTTCTTTTTGATTTTGCTACATCAATTGCTTTGATAATGGCATCGCAACATTTCTGTCAACTGTTTGAACATTAATAATATAAGAATCTAAGAAAAATCTCCGATTAATAGATCATGAATACATAAATGTTTTAACTTCTGAAACCAAAGGTTATTAAAGTTATTCCCATGGTATGCATATTTACCTTTGCAAATAGCTTTGGTCTCTTCAGCAATGACCCTAAGTTTGCGGTTTGCATCTCGATGGTCTAAGTGCTGCACTATATGTATATACATAAACCTATTCATTGAATTGGATTTAATTAAAATCTACCCTAACCAATTTAATTTTGTACATTTAATATTTTAATACCTTGTCTGTAATTCATTTTTTTGCACTTTCCTTTATCGCAGCTAAACGCCGCCGTCTTTAGAGTATAGTAGAGCGCAAATTAATTAATAATAATTGCTCCCGCCTAGAGATGACATTTAAGATTTAATTCTGAATGTCTCGAACTATTGTATTTTTAGAAAATAATTGTATCTGAGTAGTAGGCGAAATAACACTTTAAAAATTCATTTGTTTTTAAATACACGAATACCTACGTCTCGTCTGGGACTTGAACATAAAAAGTAAAACGAAATGAGAACTTCGCCTTATGCACCTTTTTTAATGGCATGAGAAAATGCAGTTGTCTCCATAATGCTAGCAGATACGGTTATTGATTGAAGACACGTGCTAGTATAGGTTAGCTTTATTATTATCAATTTATCATTTTAAGTTGAATAATAAATTTTTTAAATTATTAGAAGGTGAAGCTGATAGTTTGTAAAACACTTTAAGAAGGATCTTTTGATATTTTTATAAATGTTCCCTTGAGGTTTTTACAGTTGGATAATGTTTCATTATAAAGTCATTAGTCAAATTGATTTTCAATAGAAAGTAAGTTACTAATGCGATAAGAAGTACTTTTCTGTCTTTTACGAAAGCACGTAATTTTAATTTTATCGCCTGTTTTTATTCAAATTTTAGCGCTTGAATTTGGAATAAAAATGCAAGTCGCTTTTGGATTCTTTTTTGTTTAGAAAATTGTAACTTGATAAAGTTACGGTTGCCATGAATTTATGTCGAATAATTAATTGCTAGTGAATATAACGACATGTTAAAATTATTACCTATAATTTCTCAGTTAAAGGAAGATTTTAGATTTTTATAAGTCATATAAAATAATGCTAAAGGCGTAAGTAATTCACAATGTTGCATGTGACGTCATCGCCATGGTAACAATCTTCTAAACCACTTTTGTTTTACATTTATATGTGTGTTCTCTTACATATAAAAACAGCGAAATCAAATTTTGTTTGGAAACAAAAACCATGACAAGCTAGGGATGACAAGATCTATTTGATTTATAAAAAATGGACACAACTGTTATACGGACATAATCTTAGGTAAAAATAGGGAAAAATGGAGTTAAATTTCATCAAAATGGCGGAAGAAAGAGTAATCATCAGTTACAACCAACGTTGCCAGAGCTGGCATGTATGATCGATCAACTCTGAGTCAGTGTCGATCTTGCGCTCAACCCAAACCATAATAGTTAAATACATTTTAGAAACGGCTGATTCTACAGAGATGAGACTTTGGAAGGCAAGTGCGGAGGGAAAAGGCTTGCAGATGTGTGCGGGACCGATCGTATTTTGTTTGTTTTTTTCAGAAATGTCGTTTCTTCGAAACGGCTGATCCTACACAGATGATAATTTGGCAGGCGGATGTGGTGGGGGAGGCTTGTATAAGATTGTTTTTTTTTGGCAGGAACGACTGATTCTATAGAGATGGGACTTTGAAAAGTAGATGGTGAAAAGACCTGCAGAAGATGCGTGCGGAATGAATTGTATTTTGTTTTCTTTTTGGCGGATATCCTTAAGCCGATGTTGTCGTGTTCGAAGACCGTGCACAATAAGTCTGCAAACGAAAGCGAGCCCAATCAGTACCCGCCGAAGACGGTCACACTCTTTGTTATTTCGAGAGACTTAAAGAGTCGGAGTTTTTAGCTTTCTTAAGCAGGTTAATGGAAAGCAAAGCGACATTTAATTTTTTTAACAAGGTTACATTCAGAGTGTAGCCCAAGCCATAGTGACATTTAGTTAGATCTCTTAACATGGTTTATAGAGGGTGAGGCTTAGGTCAAGCCGTAGTGACATTTAGCTCTTTTAACGAGATCTTTTGTTTTCCTAATTGATGTTTCATATCTCAAGAATGGCTGGTCTTATCGAGATGGTTTTCAGATGATCTGGACGAGACCTACCATGTTTTGGTTTTTTTTGGCAGATACCTTGTATCTCAGGAACGGCTGATCCAATAAAGATGGGACTTTATTTGTTAAGTGCCGTAGAGGAATAGCTTTCAGAAGATGTGTATGGGACCGACTGTCCTCTTTTTCTTTATGACAGGTATACCGTATCTCAGGAAGAGTTATCGAATCAAGTTATGTTAAGAAGTTGTCAAGATATTCAGCTTACTGAAGGAGGTCAATAGAGAGCGTCGCTAAAGTCGTCATCATATTTAACTTCATTGAGAATGTTAACGAAAGGTCACCCTTTGGAATCATCCTGCAATCTACCTCAAAAGTCAAAGTCAAATCATAATTGTTTCTGCTACTGCGAAGCATTAGAGGTCACTGCAGACATGAGCCTTTTCGGCCAAGATGGAATTTAGGAGTTTGACTGATGAATGCTGCTGCAAGCGGTTAAGGATAGGATAGGATTGCTGACTGCAAACTTTTGCTTGAAACCCCCCCGCGCCGTGTGCGGTCTGGTTGGCCAGGAGGGAAGTGTGGAGGTCCGGTGGGTCGACTCCGCTGTCGGTCCAATCTCCAGTTCCATGTTGAGCACGCCCACTCATACTACGAGTACATTGCAACCTACCGTCGCTGGCGCCTCGATCTACTCGGTCTCCGGAGTCTTGCTAGTACCTGAAACAGAAAACAAGAGTTGTGGTGGGAAGGGGAAGATGCGGAAGGTTACGAAGTTTTTGAGATTTTGTGGATTGTTTACCTGATGGCCTAGAGTGTGTTGTCTAGGATGTCTTGGAGGTCTTCGGGGAGTTTCTGAGCTTGGGCGAGGAGAATGGCTGGAGGGACAGTCTACTTCCTCAAAGAAAACCAAATAAACAAAACTATGCTTAATGTTAATTGTTATAGATTTCCGACATTTTGGATTTTCCATTCTAGAAATCCTATACCCAGGCTTAACCAGACCATGTTGTGGTGAAAGGCCAAACACAACATTTTGCAAAGAGACGCGAGCTCGATCAGTGGCAGCCAAAGGTAAATACATCCTCTTATTTTCCAAGAGAGTCAAAACAGACGGAGCACTGCAGGTGCAACAATGTGACGCCGAAGGCCCTGTACCTGACTGGAACCACAAAGCGGCAGGGGAAGGGCTTAGAGGTAGAACAGCAGAGGTCTAGATTTTTTTGTTTTTTAATGGCGGACGCAAGCAGGCCCGTGCGAACTACCGGAAAGGCTTTGATCGTCTTTTGTTTTTTGATTTGGCGGATACTCCATACGTCAGGCATGGGTGATCGTTTCGAGATGAAAGTTTGATTGCTAGGTATGGTGGGGGAAGCAATTTCAAGCAATTTGAGCACCACCGATCGTTTTTTGCTTTTTTTTAGTACGTGCACTATATCTTTGGAACGGTTGATCCGGTCGAGATGGGACTCTAATTGCTAGGTATGGTGTGGGAATGTCTTTTAAGCAATGCGAGCACCACCGACCGTCTTTTGTTTGTTTGACAGGTGCACCATATCTCTGGAACCGCTGGTTCTATCGAGATGAGACTTTGATTGTTAGATGTTGTGGGGGAAAGGCTTCTAAGATATCCGTGCACCACCGACCGTCTTTTGTTTTTTTGATAGGTGCACCACATCTCTGGAACGGCTGGTTCTGTCGAGATGGAACTGTAATTGCTGAGTACGGTGGAGGAATAGATCTTTAGCAATCCGGGCACCGCCGACAGTTTTCTGTTTTTTTGGTAGATATCCTGTATCTCGGGAACGCTTGGTTCTATATAATGGGACTTTGATTGATAGGTGTGGAGAGGGAGTGGCTTTCAGAAGATGTGAGAGAGGCCGACAGTTCTTTGTTTTTCTGCCAGATATCCTGTATCTCAGGAATGGCTGGTCCTATCGAGATGGAACTTTGATGTTTAGGTGTGATAAAGGAGTGATTTTGAAACGATCCATAATACACCGATTGTGCTTTGTTTTTTTTGACAGGTGTTCTGTAGACAGAACTAGACAAAGTCAGACCTTCAGCCACTGATGTTGTCGTGTTGGAGGACCAAGCACGACATTTTACAAATATCCAGTCCATTCCAAGAGGGTTAAAAGAATCGGAGCGCCGCAGGCGCGACGATGCGGCGCCGAGCGTGATGCAGGTTACCTCCGTCTGCACTAGCTCTAGTATTACTTAATTGCGAATAATTAGATTGGACGAGCGTGCATTGAGTTCTATCATAGAAGTGTGTTCATGGTCAAAATCTATAGAATTCATTCATCATACCAATTCCTGTGAATCTTATATGCTGAATAGGGAGAAAATCAGAAACCAAGAGATGGCACTAAATTTCGTCAAGATGGCGGAAGAAGAGAGATTATCAGCTATAATTAGCGTTGCCAGAGCTGACTATAAATCTCCAGTTCTGAAGATTTATAACATCTTCCCACTATTGCACTTTTAATAAAATATGAACTTGAAAGAAAATTTTAAAAAGTTTAAGGTATCCATCGAGATTTGAACGCACGATCCGTTGGTTATGAAATAGGCTGTCAATCCGCGGCAGCAAAGACCTCATATGTTAAAACTGCCAAATTGAGGCATTAACATTACAGCAATTTGCATTTTATTAAAAATTAGTAATGAAACGTAAATAAGATTTGTCCTATTCTGTACAGCTTTTAACTTTTTTTATATTTACCTAGAGGTTAGAGTATTACCCAACAAAGAGCATTTAAATAAGACAATAATTAACCTTTATAAAAATGTCATATACTTTTCATTTAGTGTTACCTTTAAATTTGATTTTTGACCAGCTTTATATTTAAAACACCCCTCTGTGAAGCGCAGCGCTTTAAAACGTGCTTTCGTATTCTGCTGCTGCTTGTATTTTAAATTAGGTAAGTTGTTGCGTCGGAATTGATGTTTATGCAGGGAAAAGCGGATTGTATTTCAAATCTGTGATGGATGCAAAGCAGTAGAATATAATTGTCATATTATTATTATCATCGTTTTTTATTTCAATTAGATTCTCTTCCATTTCGTTGCATTGCGCGGACGTATGGACACCGCCAATATCCGGACGTTGGAACCTACAGTTTTTTTAAGTGTACGAAATCGGCGATCACAACTTCGTGGTTGTAGAAATATTGAAAATTTAACGGTGACTACTGTGCGTGATTACACGAATACAGGGGTTTTTCAGAAAGATCCAAATTTTTCTCTTGCAGCCGCTGATGAAATTGACATTCTAACTAGGAAAATGGTTTAATGAATCTACAGGTGGTAAGACATATAGCGAAGCTAAAAAAATTGATGCTAAATTATTACACTCGTTAGGTGGTTTAAATAGAGTTGTGGTAGGAGATGATCAATATGTGCAAGACGCAAAGGCATCTTCGAGAGCGCAACTTTTAGAAATAAAATATTTATAGATGGAAGAAAATTTAATAATAATGACGTTCTTCAGGATAGTTCTCATGATGTTTCTGCTGCACCAATTCCCTTTCCGTTGCTACAGAAACGCCCAAACGGCAAATTCCTATTTGTAAATGGGGCATAATCTTCAGTGGGCAAAACGATGGTGTTAGTATAAATGCAATCTTAGAACGGGTAGAAGAATATTGCATAGCTCGTAACTTGACCCCGGCGGATCTGCTAAATCTAATCGAGGGGGTAATCTGAGTTAGGACCACCAAAGGTGGCCCATTTGGGTGCAGCTCGATCTAGAATAGTTTAGATACATCCCGTATCTCAGCAACGACTGATTCTATAGAGATGGGAGTTTGGAAAGTAGGTACGGTGGGGGAAAGGCTAGCAAAAGATGTATGCGGGACCGACCGTCATTTGTTTTTTTTGGGCAGATCTCGTATCTCGAAAACGGCTGATTCTATAGAGATAAGAATAACAAATAATTCTTAACAAAACCTTCGAATAATTTTTAATTACTTGAGATTTCTGAAAAAACACGGCATTAGAAAGAATGTTGTGCGTAACGAGCTAGCAAAGTAATTCCAAACCGTACCGATAGACATCCTAATCTTTATCTTCATTATCAAGTAATTTTGATATTTCTAGAGTTTTGTTCTTACGCTTTGCAGTTAAAGTCGATTTTGTTTACCAATACTCTGAATGTACAATGAAAGATTTTGATGCTTTTGATCGTTTACCAAAATATGCAAAAATAAAGTTTCTTCATAGTATTCAAAACATTCTTCTCTCTGCATCATTCATTAAAATGCTTATTTGCGATTTGGCACATTTCTTTTTTGCAAAAGACCTAATGTAACGGACTATGCTGTCTTTTCAATTTTTGTAGCGGATGGTTACCGGCACATTATAAAGTTGTTGGCTCTTTTGGTGATGATGATAACAATAATTGCCCTTTGATTATAATGCTCTGACAATAATCTCAAAATTTCACTAAATGACTGTGTAATGTAATGTGTGTATTTGACTGAAAAGTGCTTTTACTGTACACGCCAAGCTGTACTGTTACTACTCGTACACAAAGTATCACTTTCCAGTCTAAATACACAAATAACTTTATTTGTATTCTGGGGAACAACACTAATGGAAAGTTTCAATGTTGCGCAATCGAAGAATTTCCAACCTTGAAGGCTTCCAAGGTTTTGTATCTTCTGGGACGTCCCTGATAATTTGGTAAAAGAATCGACATTAATTTAAGACGATATTAATTCAAAACGAGTATTTTATAATTTCTGTAAGTTGGGGGAATCACCGGAATAATTCCAAACAAATGCTAGGCAAATTAAACAAAAACTGTAGTTTCAATTTTACCTTCAAAGTTTTCAAGGAAATTTACCAGAATTTTACACAAAATGAACTAGCAATCAAACGCAGCCATTTGCTCTGAAATTTGCTAATTGAATGATGAATGACAAACCGTAAGAAACAATAGAATAGTCACCAAAAAATATATCCTGCATGGGAATTCAAATGGGTAAAATTAACTATAAATTGTAAAGTAGATTTAAAATAAAATCGATGATTTTCGACCCTTTTTATACTTTTTTAATTTAAGTTAGGATTTCTAGATAATTATTCGATGAAAATGGACATTTTACACCGGGCAACAAGGAATACCTAGAATTAGGGGAGTTAACAGAATTTCAGAACATTCCAGCTGCTTGAAGGGAACGAGTTAAGTGAAAGAACCCTAAAAATTAAGTTTTAAATTTAATTAGATGATTCTGCAAACTATAATTTGAGGAAATTTACTTAACAAAAATAAAGTCATTAGATATCAAAACTACAATGACGTTTCTCGTACCAACTTAATTAGTTGTTTTTTGCCGAGACTTCAAACATAACTTTTGAATTAGAGCAAGATCTTAAAAATAAAGTGCATCGGTGTTTAGCGATCTTCACATACTTTACCTACATACATGTTTGTTAAAATTTACACCTTTCAAGATATAAAACGAGTTTTATCCTTCTAAATGCAGTAACTGTCCCTTATTGTGCTATTACCAAAAAATTTCTTTGTTAGACTTTTGAATTAGTCTGCTGGTATGGCTTCTAATAATAATTGTAATTTCTATGCTTGTCAGTTCAATGAAAGTAGATCAAGGAGATTTTTTTTTATTCAGCAAGAGCTGAACAAAAGAATAACAACTAAAAACGAATCTCATTTCAAAGATTCTTACTACAAAAAGAAAGAAACTTTAAATCTAAATTTTATTGCGTATCAGTTGTGAAGTTTTTATTTAACTCGTTATAAGAATCTTTTTATATTCTAAACTCGACATCCTACGAAATAACAAAATTAGGAAATGAGATTTTAACGTTGCCTTTACGAAAAACAAGATGCTATTTATATATAAAGGAAAATCCTATTGTTACAACCCCCTAAAGACAATTTTCCGTATAAATTATTTACAACATCCTTATTGAAGTTATTGTCAATATTTATTATCTTAGAGCAAAAGAGACTTCTTCCTCAAACACATCGATATGTTAGAATTTCCAGAAATATTAAATTACGAGCTTGTTTGCGCTGGCATATATACGCTCTATACGTAGATTACACAAGGAAAATATGGAAGGAAGGAGCATCTCTATTTCGTTATGATGTCTAGGATGATACCCTAGAGCAAGACGTTCTCTTGCCTTTTCGTGTCGTTGACATTTCAGAGCAAAATACCCTCGTTATTCGAATGTATGCTATATTATAGTATGTAGGGTGCAGTTTGAGTTTTCCTTACACTTTGCAAACGGTAGAGACTAGCTTTCAAAGTTAAATCAACTGTGCCTACATGTGTGTAGGAGTAGGGTGTAGAGTGTAGGTAAACGAGTTATGTACAATGCTGCTGTGATTTCATTGATTCTGCAATTTACTGGCAGAGGTATACTGTTCATACATTTTTATTACAATCTGTATGAATTTTAAAGGTAGTTGGACGTTATGAAAGATGTGCTTGATATTATAAACGAGCGATTTAGAGTTGTAGGCACAGAAATCATAATTCTAAAAAAATATAAAAGTAGGAAATAAGTTTGTTTATTTTAAAATCATAAAGTGCATAATTTAATTGATTATAAATTTTAAACAGTTTTGAGAAAATATTTAAAAACAGTTATCATTTCTACAGGTGTAAATAGGAAATTCAGTGGTTATTTTTACCTATGCTTGTTGTAACGCGCCGCCCCTAGAATATTCTAGAAAAAGTCCCGAACAGTCTCGAACAAGCTGGTCGAATGTGCCGGAGAAATCTCGAACTGTCGAGACTCTTCCATCGTCGAATGTTCCAGAAGGAACTCGAACTTTCTGGGCTCATCAAGAACCACGCGGAAACGAATATAAGGCGGCGTTGACCGAGCGGAAGGCAGTTCTACAGTCAATCAGCTAGTAGTTACGAACGAAATAAATGTTAATTCGTGATAAATAGATTCTTTTGTACATAATTAAATAAATAATTTAGTGTAAATAAATACTTTAAATAAATTAAGTAAAAATAAATATTATTAAATATAAATAAACGTTTTATATAAAAAAGACATTACATTATCTTTCCAGTTGATTTTACAACAATTATGTACATACAAAGATTGTTCACAATTAAAAACTTTACCGGAGGGAACTATTTTTAATAAAATGTAAAAATAATCATGAGGTGTGCGACGTGCTTTGAACGTCTGTTTTGTTAGATTCCTCTTAAATTGACTGTTTCTTGTGCACCTGCAGCTCCAGCTATTATATACTACTCTGCCTATTAACATGACTACACATTAGTCTTTTACTTTAAGCACCAACTAACCGGAATAAAAGGAAATTCAGACTTTTACGATCATTATTGTCATCGACCAATCAGCATTCGAAAAACTATTTAAATTGTTTTCACCCTGCGAAAATTTCAATCTATGTCAGCGGTTGCTCTCAGACATCTTGTGCAACTCCTTCCAGATATCCACAATTGTTGTATGGGATTGCGCCAGTACAAGCCAGATACGTTAATGATCCTACTAGCTTTCAAAAGGGAACATCTATAATCTCTTGACTATTGTTAGTTTGAAAACCTATCTCGGTTGGAATCTTTATACCTTTTTCTTCTGACATATTAACATTTTTTAGACTTTTCTTAATGTAGACCCTAGATTCACGATAACTTACCCGAGGAAAGCTAGAAAATTAAAAAAGTACAAAACACGATGTAGGAGGAGAACTTTTCCAGATTATAGCTATTGGCTGCGTGTAGTACGACGGTCGGCCGCCACAGGAGACCTCAAGCAGAAGTTCGATTTTAGATCCAGGATAACTTACCTGAACAAGATGAGAAAGTTACAGAAAGAGCAAAACACGACATAGAGAGGTAATTTTTTTAGATTATAGCTCTGTTGGCTGTGCGTCGTTTGACGATAAGCCGCAACAGGCGACCTCGGGCATAAGCTCAATTCTACATTTACGATATCTTACCTAAAGAAAAATAAAAAACCAAAAACAGAGAAAGATACAACTTAGAAAGAGAACTTTTTCGGACTATGGCTCTCTTGGCTGAGTGTAGTGCAATAGTAGGCCGCCACAGGCGACCTCAAGCAGAAGCTCAATCCTAGATCCGTGATAGCTTACTTGAAAAGGTTAAAATATTAAAAAAAAGCAAAAGGGAACAAAGAAAAAGAAATTTATTTAGATTATCACTCTTTCAGTTGCCTCAAGTGCGACGGTCGGCCGCCACGGCTGACCTCAAGCAGAAGCTTGATCCTTGATCTACGATAACTTACCTGAAAAAGGTTATAATATTTAAAATAGAGCAAAAAACAACGTAGGAAATAAATTTCTTTAAATTATGGCTCTCTCAGCTGTATTTAGTAAGACAATCAACCGCCATAGGCGACCTCAAGCAAAGCTGAATTATGGATCCACTACATCTTATTTGAAAAAGGCTAGAAAGCTAAAGAAAAACCCAAAACACGACGTATAATTTCTTCAGATTGGCTCTCTCGGCTGTCTGCAGTGCGACAGGAAGCGACCGTAGGCGACCTCTGGCAGAAGCTCATTTTCTGATCAACGATAACTTATATAAAGAAGATCGGAAAATTAAAAAGAAGAACACGACGTAGCAAAGTAGTTTTTTTAGAGTATAGTTCTCTCGACTACGTAGTGAGACGGTAGGCCGTCGCAGGCTACATCGAGCAATAAATCGATCCTAGATTAACAATAACTTACTTGAACAAGGTTAGAAAGTTAAAAAACGAGCAAAAGGTGACGTAGCAGGCGAATCTCTTCAGATTATGGCTCTCTTGGGCCGTCTGTGGTGCGACGGGATGCCGCCATAAAAGACATCGAGCAGAAAATCGATTCTAGATCCCCGATTACTTACTGAAGAAGGTCAAAGAATTAAAAAGAAGTGCAAAACCAGACGTAGAAAAAGAACCTTTTTAAAGGTATGACTATCTCAGCTGTGTGGTGCGACCTCAAGCAGAAGCTTGATTTTAGATCTACGACAGCTTAACTGAACAAGGGTAGAAAGTTAAAAAATGTCACAGGCAACCTCAGTTAGAAGTTCGATATCAGATCAACGATAACTCAACTGAAGAAGGTTAAAAAGTAAATCAAAGAGCGAAACACAACGTAGGAAGAGAACTATTTTAGATTATGGCATGCTCTGACTGTGTGTAGTGTAACGGTAGTCCGTCATAGGCGACCTGCAGCTCAATCTTAGATCCACGATAATTTAGCTAAACAAGGTTAGAAGAGCAAAACGTTGCAGAAGAATTTCTTCAGATTACGACTTTCTCGGCTGCGTGTAGTGTACCTTAAAAAGGTTAGAAAGTAAAAGAAATCATAGCACGAAATACAAGTTTTGTATGGGGTTGAGTGAATAATAAAAACACGAAACTGAAAGTAGTGCAGGTTGAGGTCAAAACATGCCTTGAAAATAATGTTTATTTTGAAATTATTAAACCTTATGGGAATAAGTTTTATGACTATGAAGCGCGAATGTTATTCTTATGATAGATAAGAAGGTTGAAAATTAAAAAAGGGACGCATGACGGCAAGCTTAAATGGAAGCGCGATCTTGGATTCATGGTGGCTTACCTTATGAAGGTTAGGAATTCTGTGGATGAATGTATAATGCTGATTTACTTGCTAATGAAACTGATTTAATATCTTGTAATAAACTCATTATCGCGAGCTTACATTGATCGGGAAAACCAGGAAGCAGTGAAGCTCCAACCATTCTTCATAGACAGAACATGTTATCGCATTTAACTTGTGGAATGTAGTTGCAGCACTGTCACAATAATTTTCAACATTCTTAGGTTTTATTGTGTCCAGTGTTCTCGCCATGTCCACTTTTCTTGTAAGTCTGAAATCTTCAAATGCAAGGACGTTCAATTCTCTTTTGCAATTTTAACGTTTTTAATGTGAGAGTAATTCAGTTTATCAATCGACAAAACTTTTTTGGCTTTCACAGTGTTAAGTCATCCAGTCGTCATAGTTTTCTCTACAAATTATTTTGTCTGCAGAGAAGTTCCTGGTAACGATACAATCATTATGAGTTTTCGATAGTTCAGTAAAGAACTGGTTTTTATAATTAAGGCACTAGAAGCGTTTCTGGGTCCATAACCTCTTACGGTAGGGTTGAGAAATGATAATCAAAGATAATCTTGAACTAATCTAGATTTATTAACACAAGAACAAAGAAACACGTCATATTACGGTACAATTTACTATGACAGCAAGCTTCTAAACAATTTGTTACGGGAAAGACTGGGTAACGTAGTAACCATTGGGCGAAAACTTATTTTTAACATACGAGTAAACAGACAAACGGTTCGGCGGTACGCACTGTGGTTAGCTTACTCTGACAAAGAAGGAAAAGAGTCATAATTACTGGGCGCCAGCGACGATAATCGTGTGTCTATAAATTTTAAGGCTTCGCCACAAGTCAACTATACAGACTTCGTTAATGTTTTTTTCTTTATACTCAAGAGAAGTGAACTCAAATAGTGCACGCGGTGTTTTTAAACTTTCATCAATGGTAAATACTTTATGACAAATAAACGCAAGGAGTTTCGTTTTCTGAAGGTTGTCGAACTTCTAGCGGTTAAGTTGATGTATACCTGCAAATAGTTGAAGCAAAAGCTTAAAAAATCAAATCTGTTTTTTACATATTATAATCGTAGCAAATTTAAAGTAAAATAAATCTTAGTAATTTACATTTTTGATGGGCCTACCGTTGGAAATTCAAGAATCGCGTCTTTTTAAAGCTCAATAAAACAATATTCTAAGCATATATATTTATAACAACTCAATTTTTAAAATGCGCATATTATTAAATGAGTCAAAACATTATTTTCTCTTTATACATGATAAAATGCGGTAGATTAATTTGACTAAAAACATTTAGAGAAAATTTAAAATTGTTATCGCACGCAACTTTTAACTTGTGCATACATACATTAATATGACATACAATTGAATAAATTTTTTCCACTTTCTTGTTTCCTTCCGTTTGAATAAATCATTTAAAATAAATGAATCTGTTTTACACGCCTGTTTAAAAACATTAAATGATTGATAAAAATTTTAAAAAAGTGTAAACATAAATAACACGGGAATTACAATAATTGCGTGTTAAAGTAGCAAGAAATGGGAAAAACCATCAAATATGCAAAAGCGGAAGGAAACGTATAAATAATAATTAGTTTCTTTTGTGTGGAAGGTGATTACAAGTTGAAGGTCGTTCTCGTCGATTTTCTTCGAAACTATGGTTAAAATAAGAAACGTTGCATGTTACAAATGAAAAATATAAGTAAAATATATATTGATGTCTTGCTTGACTGTAGAGCGACAAGTCTATTTTTATTTTGCTGGAACCATAACTTAAAATGAAACTTTTAGATTTGGTATTATTTTTAGGAGGTCGGGGTTTCTCGTTTTAGACATGCCAAAATTAATATTTAAAAGTTCGTAAATAGCTGATGGTAAAAAACGCACAATGGTCTAAATATGGTGCAGACCGCTACATTCTTTTTAGATGTAGGCTGCAAAATGGATTTATAAAAAAATAAAAAGGGACGTGTTGCGATTAGATCCGTGCGTAAGACTTTTTTTATACATTTTTTTTATAAAATGCTGCTTCTAGATAAAATATCAATAACTAATAAAAGATTAATTGTGATTATTTCTGTATTATGGTCGACTGTGGTCGTTTACCGCAATGTAAAGTTAATGATAAGGGCTAATTCTACTAATAACTTTGCTGATAGAATAAGTTTCTAACTTATCACTTAAACTATTACTTTGTATTGTTTCCGTTTCTTTTTATATTGTTACTGCCACTTCTTGAATTTCACATATCAATGCGCATTTGAGTTTCGTTCCAAGGCTGTTAAAATTTATCTTCACTTTGCGACTCCATCTTCACCGGTATTTTTTTTACGTTTAAACGGTTAAGGTTTCCTTTCGTTTATTAAAAGAAAATAAATTAAGAGGGATTTAGAAAAAACGGAATTCTCTTATAAAAAGTATTCATTCTCTGATTTAATAATGAAAATAAATTTCTTGGATGAACGACGTGAAGAATTAATACAGTTCGTGCAGTGTCAGTTTGAAATGCCAACCACTTTACTTCGGAGGAATAGTAGTAGTAGCCATGCAATACTACTTAAAGGAGAGTAGCCTCAAATGGGGTCCGCACACCAATACTATCTTCTATCCACTTAAGTGTACGTGCACCACAAACGATGCAACCTACTGTCAGACAAAAGATTCCTACCACTAACACAATAGAAGAGCATACAGGTGTAGAACAGTCTTCGTCACATAAATCAAGGTGGATGACATTCTTTTCTTTTGGTTTTATAGTAAATCGTATTTAGAAATTCTTATGTGACTTATGCAATTTATTAATTAGCCAGTAGATTGGAAGTGTCTTGATATGAAGCTTTGGCCTCCATAGATGGCCCGTATGTTTAACATTCTCAAGAAGGCCAACGAAAGGCAAAACCCAACGCAGGTATTTCAATCGCGGGCGTAACCTAATCCCTTTTTATATTTCTTAAGAAGATAGGATGGTGAAGCCTGACCTTTGGCCACTGTAGGTGACCTGTGCCGTATTTACGGCATAGAAGACAAAATCTGATCTTGGGGTACCGTAGGTGGCCTATTAGCAAGTTTCCCGATTTGTTTAGCATTCTTATGGAAGTCAATGCAGTCAATGCTCTTTGAAGGTGATCCACTAGAGTGCGTAGCTCTATTTATGTTCGTAATTAGCTCTTTGAGAAAATTAATGAAGGTTGAATTCAACCTATTTTTCAATAAAACAAAACTCCGATAGGCGTACCTGTTTTTACTCTAAGAAGATTAAAGGAAGAAAAACGCCGACACCTGTAGTATATTTGATTTTATTAATAATCAGTTATCATACGCTTTTTAAAGTTTTAAATGTTTATGTAAATATTGATCTTGCCTTAGATTAGATTTTAAGTGCAGGGAATTTTGGGCGCCAGATTTGATTAGTGGGTAAACTTCTTCCCGTCTTTGGTCCGGTTAGACGAGGGCTTAAGGGTAGTTGATGTAGAGACACGGCTATCCAGGGGGTCGATCGGTTGTAACAAGCTCAAAACAGGGAAACTGAACACCTGAAGGAAACACTCAAGTGAAATAAACGTGTTTATCGTTTCTAAACTTAAACCATATACAGAAGCAGGAGGTACAAGTTAAACGTAGTGCAAATCAAGTGGAGTATAAACCAAGTAAAGTAACGTAGAGGTGTCGGAATAATTGCTTTGACAGAGTCTGGTTAGGTGCATTAAAATGTAGGGTTAGTGGTATTCAACATGCTGGAAGCCGGTTAACTAATGATAACTTGCTCTACAAACACTGATGATGCCGAATCGGAGGCACCTCCGCATCTTTCGGACTTATTAAGCACTCTGAGAACATTTTTAGGATATTCAATTTGTTCACAGGAAAAGTTTCCCTCATGCGAGTTCGAAAAGCGGGGACGATACAGGTAGGGCAAACTGGTACGCACGTTAGAATAGTCGTGCGGCTTACATTGCGGATAATTGCTTTCGAATGTTTTCGTTTTGTAATAGTGAACGATAAAAGGCCCATTCAAACTACCCAGAGGTCGCCGATCGTCTTTTGTTTTTTGAAATGGCTGATACGCTGTATCTCAGGTATGGCTGATCCTAGCGAGATGAGGTTTTGATTGTTAGGTGTAGTAAGACAATGACCTTTAAGCGGTACCGGTTACCACTAACCGTCTTTTGTTTTTTTTCTGATGAATGTCCTCAGAAAAGACTGGTCCAATCGAGATAAAACTTTTGATTGTTGCGGTGGGGAAATGACTTTTAAGCTATCAGGGCAGCACTGACCACCTTTTGTTTTTTTGACGGGTGTACCATATCTCTGAAACGGGTGGTCCGCGTTAACTTCTGGCAGTTTTTGCGTGTTATGGTATTAGTGAACTAAATATGGAACTAGACTGTAAAACAAAATTTAATATTTTAATGAAGAAAACGAAATTCTTCTTAAAGTAATGGACACGGGAAAGGAAAGACCTCTTTTCTTGATAGCTCTAGTCTGGTATGTTTGGATACTCTCAAATTTATTCCTTACATTAAAGAAATCATTATGTTAATTTTAAATATCAACGAATGATTTATTTATTTATATGCAAAGAATATAAAATGAGATCTGAGATCGAGTTTTATATTTTTTTAAAAAAAGGAGCTTTAAATGGCTGTACTGCATTAAGAGCTTTTATATTTAATCTAGAAGTAAGTACATAAATCCAAAACTTTTTAGTAATGATCTTAAATGTGAGTTTTATTGCTTTCTTTGAAGTTATCAAACTGAATTAAGACATTTACATTACTGAATAATTAATAAAAGGATTTTTAATTACATCCCTTTACATAAATCAATTGCTTAGAAATAAATTTCAATTTCCTCTTTAGGAATGAGGAGCGTGGGAGGCTAGGGGGTGGAATAACAAAGAAAAACCGTTAACTTAATATAACTATCACTTAAGTAAATTAGAGAAATGATGTCTTAGCTTATATCTATGACTTTTTAATAACGATTTGTCAGAATGATTGGCGTCTGTCTTGTACAGTATTTATTAACGAGAAAGTCAATACATACAATACAAATAGCCCCATACGGCTCTATATAACAATAGTCAGGCTTATATTATTGAAGTGGTCTGCTTTATCGCAGTCAAAATGATAAATGATTGGACATTCACACTTGCCACCTTTCACACATGTATTGATATTTATTATAATAACCTCCGTGAAGATGACGAACGATTATTAATTAATAACGAAAAGTGGAAGTGGGCAGGAGCTTATAAAATTGCATCCTACATTTTACATATACACTAGATTAACTGGTTGTTATTTGCGTAGGTGTATGAAAATGGGGTTTACCTACATTTATCTATAAGTCCCGGACGGTATTCTCTATGCAAACTACAATATTTCAGCAATTTAGATGCTACAAATTTAATGAATACGTAATAACGGCAATAAATTTGTATGAATAACCACGCTAGAATAATACGTTCTGTTGCCTTTTACTTTATTAAAGTTGATTTTAACAATTCCTAGGGATATGTTATTGTAGAGAAATTACACCGGCTGGTAATCGTAAAGAGACTTGGTGTGTATACATAGGTAATTTTATTGGGATGTAACATAAAAAAAAACTTTACTTCGTAAGCCTTAACAAACATTTCTAAGTTATTTTAATCTTCTCTATGTAAACTTTACGGTTTTATAATCACTTCTAGCTAGTAATATTATTGCGTAGCATATATATAAAAATTTCCTCAGTTAGTGAACAACAACTAAGTTTCAAGGTACAAAAATCAATTTGTAAATAAAAGATTAGATATCTAGCCTTGAACAACAAAAAGATTAATAGAAGATTTGATTCTTATTAAAGCATCAATCAGTTACTTATTTAAGAAGAAAATTGGATTTCACGAGGGGTTAACCGCTGATGAAGTTTGGTGTACACACGTGAAGTTTAGATGTGAAGTAGATGAATTTCAATGAAATGCATGAAATTCTAATAAAGTTCCTGAAATTCGTGAATTTTTAAGTAAAGTTGTGAAATTTTAGTGAAGTTCGTGAAATTTTAGTGAAGTTTGTGAAGATTTGATGAAATGTATGAATTATTAATGAAGTTTACTAAATTTTAATCGAGCAATTATTAAGCTAATAAACCTGCTAATAAAGGAACAATTTTAATACTTATTAACCGCAAAATGTTTTTGCCTTTTTATTGCTTAATCATGAAAAGTGTACTCCAATTAAATTCATTACTGCTTAAATTTATATATGTTAGTGTTTGTACATTTGTTCAAGTTTTAGAGTTGTTTCTTTGTATACTGGGTTTTTAGGTAATTAAAATTCTCTTGAAAATCTAAATTTTTGACACTTAGAATTAATCGATATTTCCGTATGGTACGGAATGAAATTCACCACCCTGTACAGCTTACTTAAAATACGTAATATAAGTAACTACCTGGAGTTAACTAAAGTCTCCAAGTGTGAATTAAATTAAAAACTTATTAAAATTCTTTTAACTAAACTTGTTTTTTGTAAATAAATAAATAAAGAAATTAGCAAATGTTTTATTATTATTATTATAATATTACTTTCAAGGTGTGATGGTGTCTGTAGTGAGAATATGTATGTGCTTGCTTATATTGCCATTGTTATAATCATTAAACTTAAATTTATAGTTAATTAGTAAACTATAAAACTCAAATTATTAACATTTGTTTTATAATTAATCGAATTATTTTACTTAAAGTACCTATTATTTTGAATCAGTTAAAATCGTGCATTTAAAATTACTTTGTTATTATTAAAAAAGCTATAACGGCTGTCAATAACAAAAATCACTTCTTTAAAGGAAAATCCTAGCCTGCATTTTAACTCATTAACGGCCAAGGCATCAAAGTTTAGTTTTTGAGAGCTCATCTTTTAAATACAGACCAACTGAAGTCTAAGAAGTACCACAGTAAGTAAAAAAAAATTTTCTATCCTGGGTGTTCTCAAGAAATAATGTTGCGTTTTCGCATCAATGGCGGAATATGGGGTAAATACTATTATCTGACACATAAGCTGAAAAATGCAGTTTTTATTTTATTTCTAAAAGTATAGTTTTGTGACAGGTCACACATGAAAGCCTATTGTCTATGGAAGTCATCAAAACATGCAGGATGAAGATGCACATTACACTTTGTACACATATACCCAGTCTAACTTGTAATTCTACATCTTCTTCTCGACTTTTCTGGATAGCGAATAATGCTGTGAGCGACCGTATCTTTCTAATCTCGTCAAGTAATTCGTTTTTGGTTGGTCTATCTCTTCCTTGTTATGCCCTTTTAGTTTCATCTTGATTTTTCCTACAATTTTACCTTCTGATTTGATTAGTGCCATAACTATAGAAGAACGAAATTAGAGTTGAGGTATCTTTTTATTGTTGGCAGTTTTATACAGATTCCAACAGTTGACTAAACACTACCAGTGCAATTTATAAAAAGAGGTTACCACCACTTTTCACCTCTAACCTTTATTCGGCAGTTAGCTATACCATATCGTGCAAGTTCACACCATCCATATTTTTATTATATCTATTCTCTTACCACTAAAAGCTGTGGAACACTAATTTCTTTCTTCTGTTTCTGATCATACCGTTTTGTATCCTTCACGGGATTTATTGGTATATTCTTTGTTATCATTATTACGATGGAATTGTGGTGCAATCGAATAACACAAATATTTGATCCACTGTCAAGCCTATAATCAAATGCTCGTCTATTTAAATTTTTATTATTTCTTTAGATTCCAAACTACAAATTTGAATGCGGTTGTCTCGTATAGTTCCTGTTCCAAATACGTGATTTTGGAAGAGATAATGCAACAGTTATGCAATATCAATCAGACAATAATTTGAATAAGCAAAATTTTTACTGCCGGTTTCGGATTCACTTTTAACGCCTATCAACATCTTTATTATGTGTAGACACGTATATTTATTAGAATTTGTATGTTTATTGTATAATTTGCCAGCATTCTCGTTTTTATTGCATTTTGTCGGTAGCTCAGAAATTGCATTCTCGAAGTCAAAACGTTGCATCCGTTCCACATCTGTAGAATTTTCACTACATCCAATTCAAACCTTTAAAATTTAAATTACTTTATGGTGTTATTTGTAGTAGGTACGTTTATAAATTTTAAAATATTTCTTGCTTCCTATTATGCCATTTAAAAGTCTGTTATTTACAACCAAACCAAACAAATCTACAGAACTTGCAGCCCCTTTGTCGGTCTAACACTATGGGCTAGCTATATTATACGCTAGCGGAGTGGACAATGAATCATACCGTTGATGCGATAACGCAACATTATTTTCGGAACACTAAAATTGCAGGAAAAAATTTTTTTTAAATTCTTTTCTGTTAGAACATGGGTATTTATATCTCGTCAATGTAACATTACAAAGTATTTAGATTTTTCAATATAATAATGTAGTTATGAGAAATTGTAGAAAGACATCTCTTAACTAGCGAAGTTGGTCAGATTCATATGCAAATTTTAACAAAAGAATAATAATTTTTTGTAATGAGAAAAATATATTTACACACTACAAAACATCACCTTATAGCAGATACTTTAATATATCTGATATCGTTTTATTGTACTTGATAAAAAAAATTATTACTTTAATGTTGCGTTTTCGTATCAACGGCCGTTAATGGGTTAATAACGTCTTTAAAGGTATTTTGACAAATGTATAATTGATGCCAATTCTGATACAGACCCGTAGCCAGAGCCGTATATCAGGGAGGAAATAATAATTTAGAGGGGACACGATCAAATTACATTTTCTTGGGCATTTCCTTTCTTAATAAAAACAGTCGAATATTATAATAATATTTTTAAAAAACTCAAAAAACCTGTAGAGTACAGTAATTATTATACAATTTATATCAAGATTCTCATTTAATTTGACAAAGACTGCACAAAGATTTAGACAAGTTAAATTTGTCACATGTTTAAGTTACTATTTCAACTTCCATTCAATAAAATATTTTATTGCTCTGCAAGGAAGAGGATTGTAAATCTTGAGATTAAGGAAATATCAATACAAAAGAAATTTGCAGAAATTTCTAGTCTATGTAAACAGGTATTTAAACCTTAAAATCCTATAATAAACTTGTACCCGAACTGTCCTTAGAAATCTATAAATTGGAAATGATCACGTTTTTAAAAAAAATAGAAACGTTCTCACGAGACTTTATGTGAAACAATGAATAAGGTATATGATATAGAAAATGATTACTGATAAACAATTTTTACGCGAACAACGCTTGCAGTCAAATATAACAGACTTTTTTAAATAAGTGAGTTGTATGTGTATATTTGTTAATGTAAGTACATAATATACGGTATTATAATTATTATTTTAAATCTTTAATTGCGTATATGTTAAATTTATAGTGAGATAAACACTAGGTTCCTTACCTTTTTACTCACGATGTATAAGTTGTTAGAAAATACATAATTAGATCATTTTATCAGTTCATGTAAAAGTCCTTTAATTCTTTAAAATTTAACAGTAAGTATTATTCGGTAATATTAATGTATGAAGTCTTGGTGAAGCGCGAAATTATCGATACATACGGTGAAATGAATGAAATATAGCAATTATGAAATTTAGTGAATTATTGATAAAGTAGATGAAATTCGGTAAATTAATGGTGAAATGGGTGAAATTCTATGAATTACTGACAAAGTAGATAAAGTTCGGCAGATTACTGATAAAGCAGATGAATTTTGTGAATTACTGATGAAATATGTGAAGTATGAAGTTTGGTGTACACAATTTTTTCCAGCGGTTAACCCCTCGGGATTTCATTAAATAAAGACCTTAACAAATGTACATACTTTGATTTTATGAACGCATGATCCTCGATTATTACCTGTAGAGCCATCTTAAATCGATATGTTTTCCCGGCAGCGTGTGGTACAAGATTACCAGCTGATAAGATTACAAAAAAGTGGTGACAGGTAGGTTCAAACTACCCTAGATTTATTGTAACCAACGGGGATTGAATTCTGCTCACTTGAAAAATCATTTTATCACATCCTTTTAGACAATATGATATTAAAGTTGCAGACTCCCATAAAATAGAATAATAATAACACAGTGCAATGCAAGAGTAAAATTCTAAAATGAGATTTGTCACTAAAAATCAGATTGAGGTTAGTTCAAATAAGCATTTTTTTACAATTTAAAGTTCATAATGTGAGTTACATAATTTCTTCATATTGTGGGGCTTGCCCTTCAAATTCTGTGTGGTATTTAGCCTCCCTGCATTCTAGAAAGCCTGGGTTTTTATTTTAATGAATGACTTTATTAGATTCAAAGGTCCAGACAGTCTAACCGATCACCAATACTTACCATATAGAAATTACAAGCCACCAGATACCTTTGTTCGATAAAAGCAGGTAATAAAAAGCAGAATCGGGGTTTCTATTAGCAGACGTGAAAGTGGCAAAAATAATGCGAGATAAACGTGAAACCAGAATCAATTGTAATTGAGAATGTGACAAAACAGTTCACCGGGCTACTTCCTGCATTGATTTTAAACAATAAAAATGAGTAATAGTTAACAAAACCATTTGATGTATGGAAAATGCTAGCGCCTATAACTTCTTTACTATAGAGTTTCGGACATATATGTATTAGGTATCCACGACTTGAAATTACCTAAGGAACACATCTTTAAGCTATGTCAGTCGGGCCGCGGGACACCCCGTATATAAAGAAGAAAGTTAAGTAAGAGATGTACAATAAGTACCAGAACTAATTACAAAAAGAAAATTGTTAAAGCAGAAAAACATTGTTTCAAGGTATCTTATGTATAACTCTTGCGGTTTTTTGTCGGATTCGTGTTCAAAGGAGATACCATCGTATCACGTTGGTCAAATGTCTCCGTTCTTCTTCCTAAATTTCACATTCGAGCTGGCCGTTTTTGGGATACAACCAACAGAACTTATTTGTAGCTGATGCTTTAAAGTAGCTGATGCTTTAAAGTATCCGATGTAAGAAAGATATTTTGTAAAAGATCGCCAGAACGGCCAACTACAATGATTCAAAAGTGATCGAAATTCGATTTTTTGAAGTATTTTAGAGAAGTAGCCAAAACCGCCTTATATGTTAAGTCAGTAACTTATAAAAGACTTACATTGCCATATCGCAACAAATATATTGAGAAAAGTACAGATCGCTGTCGCCATTCGAACAATAGCTGCTAACACAATTGCAGGAGAAAATTTTACTTGTAACGGTCGTTTGACGGTTTTTCATTTACAAATTAGTGAAATATCTTGAAAAAATGTTTTACAGTTGTATGTGCATTTAGCGGCAAAATCTGAAAAGATAAGAAAGGACTTACACAAGAATATGGGGTTCATAACGTTATCATATGTCTAAATATCTAGAAATAACGCTGAACATCTTGAAAGAAAAACGCTGGAAATCTACTCTTAAACACTAGATACTAAATAACCAAGTCAATATTAGCCCGAAAGTACGAATTACGCCATGCCATTAGCAGAAGAATCTTTAGATAATCCATGGTACTATATGCTACATTAACCGTATAAAAAGTACACAATTGAAGAAACAATCTTGAATAGGTGAATAAACTTCTCAAACTTGATATTTCATTCATTCATTTTATCAGCACTGAATTTTAAGTTTGTTTTCATAAAAACAACAATATTTTAGTTGATATCTTATCGCACGTATAGAATATTTATAAATTTCTTAGCTTACGCTAACCGGCAATTTTCAAAGTTGTAACAAAGTTCTCCCATGATTTTAGATCACTTTACATAATGAACATATTTAAAACTTTCATTATTATGTGTACTAGTGTGTTCGAAAGTTTGCAAGTTGTAATTTTGTGTTGAAACTAAAGAAAATCTATTTTCCGACTAATAGTTGTTACGTGTTTAAAATGTACCACCTTACAATCTTATAAAACGTTTTACAAGAACAAGGGGGGAACTTTTTGAAATCGTAATAATGAGGAGGAAATACATTAGGATCACGAATCGAATTACGTACGTATTTTAACTTTCAGCATTTTGGTTGTAAAATAAAGTTACACGCCATTTATATAAAAACATGCAATGGTTGCGATTAAATTTACAAAACATTAATACATAACAATGTTTATTATAAGACGTAGTTAGTTTAAGGGAAAAAGCGAAAACGCTCACTGTTTGCCGCACATTATACTTGGAAAAATCATGTTTTAAAACACGTAATACAAATAGCTGAATATATTATTTGTAAAAATAAAAAATTAAATATTAAATAGTTCTACAAAAAACGTTGCCTAAATTATCGTTTATTTTTTAAAGAATTAGGTACAATAAAGCGGGGTTTACTGTTTAGCCCGTGGCATGTCTGGTGGAAGTGTTATGTAAATTTTAATATGTATAGGTGAACACCTTTAGGGAATTTTTGATATTTTTAGCTATTGCTTTTTCAGTTAATTTTTTTTACTACATTTCATATTCACAGTATTGTGGTGACGGTGTTGTTTACTTGTACAAGGAATGTGCGATTATACTTATTAAATAATCAAATGTCTGTTAACTCAAAACGAAAAGGAAAACAGTGACTCGATTAAGATGTCAAATTAAACTGCAATTAAACAAAACAAATTAAATTGAATATTTAAAAGAAATGACAATCTAAGGTTCAAATTATCTGAATCAAACAAAGAATTATTACTAACAATCCCAGATTTAACAATCTTTTTGTCTTAATATATTCAGTTCAAATATCGCACAATAGACCTGAACATCCGGACTGATCAAAATAAAAAAAATAAGTATTATTGATTTAGTAAATTCTAATTAACTTAATCAAAAAATAAATATAAATGCGATTATATGCGTTCTTGGTGAACAGATGGCAATACCTCGCTGTTTACATAAAAGTTAGAATGGTTTGGACCTACCTGATATTACTCTTCTAACCAGAAATAATAGAGAATCTACAAACAACACAATGACTCGGTAAGGTAATAGAAGAAACACAAATCAAAAGATTAAACATCAAAATCAAAATCAAGCCAGTGCAAATGTCAATTAATTTTGTTGTCAAAGAATAATGTAGGAATTGTCAAAAATTAAGTATGTTTGATAAAGATTGCAAAAACAATTATTAGAAGAAAACCTTCTCTATTAATTTTGATTTTAGGTATATGCATTTTAAAACCCCTTACCATTCATGATTTGTGTATTGTATGGGTTGCATACTCTTCAATGCACTCAAGACAAATAAAGTCTACTGTGGTGAAGCGAGGTTTCATCAAACATTTTAATTTTTGTCTCTAATTCACTTCCGAACCGCCTTAAATTCCCAGATTGACTTTAATTATTTGCATTCTCTATAGATCTTAATTTTTATTTCAGATACTCTGTTAGATTGTTTTTTTTTCGTTTAAAAGGGTAATCGTTTAGATATACCCGTTTGATGGTTGCTGTTCAAGTTTTTATAGGCGGCAGATTTGTTTGAGCTTCTGTAGCTGCTATTGTGCACACCTTTTTCCTTCTGTTCCCAGTGAAACCAATCTAATTAGAGAAAAAAAAAGGGAAAGTTTCCATAAATGTGGATAGTGACAAAATAACAGATGGTCTTCAAAAATCATCTTAAATTATTTCGGTTATCTCAAGCAATTATGCCAACCCAGATTGGGGAACAGTTTCTGGTATTCTGACTTAATTGGTGAGAAGTTGGAGACTGGATTTCCAGCTTATGAAGCTAAAATATTCGATTGCCGGCATCGTGTACTTTATTAGACATTTTATCAGAATAAAATGAACTTGGTTATTGTAGAATATAAATTGTGAGGTTAGTTTTGCATATTTGTTTTTCATATCTTTCGCGTGATAAATTAGGATTTTTTTGTAAATTAAACTATTCAAAGACAAAGAGGGCGTCTTTTTCTTTGCTTCGTTTCAATTAATATCTTTCTCCAAATGGAGGGGGAGGTGCACAACTGGTGCGTTGGTAGAGGGATGAAGAGAAATAGTAATCGAGAGGACTGGCATGTCCCGAAGTTCGCCGTAAAGGACGAGCGTTATGGAGTGGCACTGAAACAAGTAAGCGCTCTTAGTGTTTTATTCGGTTCCAACAAACACGAATGGGGCGAGTAGTGCGTTGGAACATTTTTCGGTATTGCTTTTGGCGAATTTCCGGTTTTTAGATGGGCAACTTCGTGTTTTGTTAGTTTTTCTCTTCTAATGGCATTTGGAACCAATCGTCGTTTCGACTTCGAACTTTTTGTTTTTTTGCCAGATATTCTGCGTCCCAGGAACGGCTAGTTCTATAAAGATGGAACTTAGATAGTTAGATGTGGTGGAGGAATGGCTTTTAGAAATTGTAGGAGAGACCGACTGTGTTTTGTTTTTTTTTTTAGCAGATATCTTGTATCTTTGAAACGAATGATCTTATCAAGTTGGAGCTTGGACTGTTAAGTGTGATATAAAAATGATTTTCAAACGATCAGTTCACCACTGATTGTTTTTATTATTTTGACAGCTATAAGGTATCTTAGGAACAGCACTGCTCTTATCGAGTTGAGATTTGAACTTTTAGTTGTAGTATCCCGAGTCTAGATGATATTTCTTAGTTTCAACAAAGTTAGTGAACGGAAAAGCTCGACCAAATACGATACGTACGAGGAGGCAGCCTAAGTCGTGATATTTTGCTCTAATGAGAAGGTGAGTGTATGACGAAGCCCTAATAAAGTTGGTCCGTGCAAGAACGTAGCACGAGCCGCAGTGACATTGAGCTATATTAAGTATTCTTTCTCTTAAAGCTTTATAGGGCGGCGTGAAAAAATGCATTCAAATTCGATCGGCGAAAATCTTTTGTTTTTTAGCCATTATACCATAGCTTAGGAACGGGTGGTCGTATCGACTTGGGACTTGGACTGTTACATGTGGCTTTCAGAAGATTCAAACACCATACATCGTTATTTGTTGTTTTCTTGGTAGAATATATCTCAGGAAGAGCCGCCGAACCTAACAGTGTTAAGAAGGTTAATAGAAGGCGACGGCCAAACAGGTTCCAAGGAAACTGGCCTGTTTGAAAGCCCAAGTCGATGCGACATTTTGGCTATCTTATGAAGGTTAATACAACTCTTTTACTCTAGAGCATTTCGCTCTCTGAAAAAGGTAAATGGAGAGCGGCAGCAGAATTCTCATTGTATTTAACTATATCGAAAATGTTAATGGAGGGTTAGAAATAGATCTCTTTGAAATCATCCTGCAATCTACCTCTTAAAAGAAAATCAGATAAATAAAACGAAACTATGCTTAATGTACAATGTTAATTGTTATAGTTTGCGCTAAAAATACTATACTGTAGCTTCTACTTGATTTTTTAAACAATCTATAGAGGGTAACAAA